>PVKM010027331.1:0-18832 GCA_004027735.1 Carollia perspicillata | reverse complement strand
AACTGCAGTTTGCCGACCCTGCGCCCCACCGGTCCAACCAGTCCCCTGTTGATGAGCATTCGTGGCGTTTCCAGTCGCTTACTACCATCACCAACACTGCTGTGATAACCGTGTACGGGTAGCATTGTGTGCATACCCGAGCCTCTACATTGGGTAAATCCCCAGAGTGGGATTGCTGGGCAGAGTATCTGTGCATTTGTAATTCGGCAGATGTGGCCAAACTGCCCTCCACGGGATCACGCCTCCAGCAAGGTAGAAGACAGCTCATCTCCTGGTAGCCTCGCCAGTACCGTATGTTGTGAGACTTTTGGATCTTTGCCAGTCAAACTGACTAAAGAAGAGGGATCTTAAAGTAGTTTTTTCATTTAGTCCTCACCCAACAATATGTTTATTGATTTTAGAGAGAAAGGGAATTGGGGGGGAGAGAGAGAAAGAGAAAGAGAAACCTCAGTTGGTTGTCTCCCATATGTGCCCCTCCCTACTGGTGATGGACCCACAACCCAGGTGTGTGCCCTGACCCAGAATCGAATCCACAGTCTTTTAGTGTGGGGGACGATGCTCCAACCAACTGAGCCACCTGGTCAGGGCAGGAAATTAGAGTAGTTTAAATAGGAAGCACTTTTTTTAATGTTTATTTTTTCTGATTATAAAATTAAAACCTGCTCATTATAGAAAGTATGGAAAAGAAAAGAAATGTCACCCTACTAAGTTTTTAATACTCTGAATGTGAACAAGAGGGTTCTGGAGCAGAGCAGGGCAGTATTATTACTTATATAGCAATGTCCCTGCCAGGTTGCCCCAGTTCTGATCTGGGGTGATGAGATGAAAACAGAGGTCACCCTGCCTGTGTTTGTGCTGTGGGCAAGGGACCCCTTAACCAGGAACCTGGGTAATTAGTTGGGAGAGGGGTCTCCTGCGATCGGGAGTTGAATTGATCTCCTGAGCATCCTGAGGAGCAGAAAGGCGGGGCTCCTGGGTTTTTAGCATTTGCAATGCAAATGTTTGTCTCAGGGGAAGATAAGATCTGAGCTATGAGCCCAGCTTTGCAACCCGAGGGACTTGTCCACGGCCTGGGTCCCATCCCCCCTTGAACCACAAACACATACCTTCTGGGAGGCGAATCTCTGGAGTCCTTGAGCTCATCAGTCATAAACTGACTTCCTGGGCTTGTCTTTCAGCCCAGACGCCAAGTTTCAGTCACATTTGCTCCGAAAGCCCTAACTGCAGAAACGAAAATATTTTCTCTGCAACCACACACCCCAAACAAAACTGACTCAAGCCTTTTCTGGAACAAGGCAGGATACCAATAAATAAACAAATAAACAAATTATTAAAAATGAATTAACAAAATGGGCCAGCGGACGTGCGTGGTTCTCTGTGTGTACGGAGTGGGCATAGCTTCTTGATTGCCAAGATCAGTGTGTAAGATAAACATAATCACTCGGGCCTGTGTCCCCAGCGGAGGGTAAAAATAAAGCTGCAGCTGTTCTAATTTTTCACGTCATGGCTCAAGATCCCACATACCCTGTTGATGTCAGTAAAGTTAACCAGTTATTGACACATTTTTGTGTGTGTCAGGCACCAAGCTAAGATGCTTGATGAGTTGTGTTTTACCAAATCACTTGCTTAAAAACAACTGCAGGGGATAGTTGCATTTATAACCCCCATTGTGCAGACAGGGAAACTGAAACTGGGGAGATGAGATCTCTTACCCAAGGTCACACAAGCCCGGCAGTGACAAAGTACAGATTTCTCTCCAAAGCCATGAGGCTGGGTTGTTATTAACATTTAGATGCTTCCGCCCAAGTTTTTTTTTTTTCCTGCAGAAATGTTTGAAGAGTTAAGATCCCCAGAGACCCAATTAAATAAACTGCTTCTTTCCGATTTAGAAATATGCCAACACGCCCCTGCAAGAGATAGGCTTCATTTCCCCCATTTCACAGGAAGAAAACTGAGGCCCAGGGAGGGGAAGTGACTTGCCCAGCGGCCTACAGCAGCTTGTGGGCTGGGATGCCACCTCAGCTGATGCCCCATCCAGGATTTCACACCAGGTGGCCTGGGAGCTGGGGACAAACTCGCCTTCTGACCAGAGCGGCCTGAAGTTTACGTGACAGACAGAAGTGGCCTGCAAGGGTGTGGAAATGTGCCCATCCCACCAACACAGCATCTCCCCTCCTGCCCTGGTGGGTGGGGATGTTCTGACTCCTCTTGGAATCCCGAGAACCCCGGGGGAACCAAAAGTCAAGTCCAGGATCCAAGACCCAAAAATCAGGACCCTGGGCCCTCAGAGTCCTGTAGGAGCCCTTGCCTGAGACGGTGCAGGGAGATGGTGGAGGGCCCACGGGTGATGGCCCGTGAGGCCCCACTCACCTCTTAACCCCACTTGTCCCTTTCTGTCCTGCAGAGAGCTGAGGCTGCCCAGCGGGAGGTGGAAAGTCTTCGGGAACAACTTGCCTCTGTCAACAGCTCCATCCGCCTGGCCTGCTGCTCCCCGCAGGGCCCCAGCGGGGTAAGGGTGGTGGGAGAGCTCGAGGGAAAAGCTGAGAAAGGCCATGTTTATGGCTATGGGGATGTGGGTTGATCATGTGCACCTTTGTGATAGTGTGCACATGGATGTGTGGGTCTCTCTGTGCTCACAGTGAGTGTAACATCTTCATTGCCAAGGTCACTGTGTAGTCAAACATAATTACTACGACTTGTTTTACCAGCCAAGGGTAAAAATACAGCCTCAGCTCTTTTAGCTTTTCAAGCTCAAGCTTCTTCTATCCTGATGAACTGAAAGTCCAGTATCTTCCTTTAAAAGTCCTTACCCCGAGTTGTCCAAAAATACCAGGAACCTACTCAGACCAAAGAGGATCATCATTCCTATTGCCAGATGCCCACCCTGCAAGAGGGCAGGAGACGGTGGGGTGGTGGGTTTGGTCTATAGAGCAGCGGTGCCGTTGTGGTGGCTGCCACCAGGTGTCACTGTTGGTCGCTGGTCTCACTGCTTGGTGAATGCATGCATGGTATTCTCCCAGACCAAGACCAAAGTGGGGCCACATACCAAGATCTGAAGTTAACACTCATACTCAGCCATTGGTTCCCAGAACGTGCCAGGGTGATTCCAGTGTCGTTTCCCAAACAGCCACATGCCACAAAGAACCAGTCTTCTGTCACTAACCCCAAGGTCTCTGTGTTAAGTCCAGTTAGTGCATCTTTGTCTCTTCTCGTGGCTGGCATCCCTTTGGGGTCCTGGGGTCATTTTCTGCCAAGAGACTTAGTCAGAACCACCCCCGCCTACCCTTCTGCCCATCTCTCTTCTCTCAGAAAGCCTTGGGTTTCTTGTGTAAAATGGTCCACCTGCTTACAGATCTCTACATCCGAGGCATTTGATTCACAACTCCTTACATAGCAATGGGTCTGCCCCAGGGTGGTTTGCTGTCTCCACCCGTGGACCTGAAGTGGCTGACATGATGTTTACCTCCCCTGACGCCCTGGTGCACAAGTCCATATGTCTGTGTCCGTCTCTCTGTCTGAGTATTGGAATAAGTGTCTACTTGTGACCTTTGGAAAATGACTGTGTCTTTAACCTCACTGTGTCTCAGTTTCTTCATCTATACAAGTAAGGCCTACATCATGGGATGTTGAGAGGACTACATGTAAAGTACCTAACGTGGTATTTGGCTCAGTAACTGCCTAATGCTGTTGTTGTTGTTGTTGTTATTATTATTATTATTATTATTACTATTATAAGTGTCTGGGGTTCTGCCCGCAATAGAATATGGTCTTTCTGAGCACATATGTGTCTGTGTGTGTCTGGTGATACCCTGATGCCTGTGTATTTCTGTGTGAGTGTGTGTCAGTATAAGTGCTCAGGCAGGTATGTGTGTCAGTGCGTGCTGTGTCTGATAGGTGTGCCCCAGGAGCAGTGTGTATGTGTCAGGGGACCCGATATCTGCACGACACAGAGAGCGCACACAAGAGAGACTGAGAGCATGAGAGAGCCCACAAGGGCGCCTAAGAGAGAATTTGCTGATGGTTCTTAATTAAGCCCCGTGGAGCCCAGCAAAGGCCCGTGCTAATCAGCCACGGGGAGCTTTGCAGGTTTGGGGGCCAAGCTTTTCTGAGTGGCGCTCGATGCTAATTAATTTAATGTGTTCATGGCATCCGCTTCCTGTTTTAATTGTCATTTATCTCCATGGAAGAATACCGGGATTGGCAGTGTTTTGTTTTGTTGTTTTTATGTTGCTTCTTAGGTTCATTTGTAACTGAGCCCAAAATCTGCATGACTGCAGGTTCCCTCAAATAGCAACCTCTTCGTCCTTATCCAGGACCAGAGGACCATATCCTAAAAACTAGAGAAGAAGCAGTGGGGCTCGGGGTTGGTGGCAAATTAAGAGAAGGAAGGAGCCACTCCTAGTGTTGCCTGTGGCAGCAAGGCCTCAGCTCTAACCCTGCTGGTCTCTTTCTGCCTTTGGCTGTGCTGTTCCCTCTGCTGGGAACATCCTGTTCCCGCCACTTCCTCACCCGGGTAACTATTTCCTTTTTTTTGTTGTTCTTTTTAACAGATGTCTTATTATATAATATATATACATAAGGGAAAATGTGCATATCGTAAGCGTGCAGCATGCTGAATTTTTCAGAATGAACAAACCCCATAACCAGCATCTAGATCAAGTAGAGCATTCCTGGCCCTCAAGAAGCACCCCTGGGGCCCCCATCCAGGGGCTACTCCCCTGATCTCTAACATACAGATGGTTTTTGCCTGTGTATCTGATCTTAAGTGAATAACACACACACACGCCCGTGGTATCTGGCTTCTTTCACTCCATATTGTATCTAGGAGAGTCATCCATGTTGTTTTGGAGTAGCTGCAGTAGCTCATTTTCATTGCTGTATAGTATTGCACTGTGGGAATATACCACAGTCTACCCACATTCTCTCATTGGTAGACATGTGGAGGGTTTCCAGTGGACTTCCGTGAGCATTGGTCCGGTGTCTTGGTGCACAGGGGCCTGCGTTTCTCCTGCACACATACCAATGAGTGGAAGCGCGTATGTTCCCCTTTAGTGGTTGCTGCCAAGCAATCTTCCAAATCCCTGATGTGTTCTTGAGCTTCATTATGGTCGAGACTCGTCTTCCTCCAGAAAACCTTCCCTGCTCATTTTCCCTCCCACTTACTTAGTTTCAAGAATAGAGGGAAAGGCATCCAGGCTGGCAGGTCCAGCCTCAGCAAAGGCTCAAAGGCCAGAAGAGGAAAGCTATCAGCCTGTCAGAGGGGCCAAGTCATTCTGGGACGTTCAGCACAGGAACTTGGGCTTGGGGAGGCCAGCCCTGTAGCCCCTCAAAGCCCTGCTCTGTCCTCAGGATAAGGTGAATTTTGCGCTGTGCTCGGGCCCTCGGCTTGAGGCAGCCCTGGCCTCTAAGGATCGGGAGATCCTGCGGCTGCTGAAGGATGTGCAGCACCTCCAGAACTCCCTGCAGGAGCTGGAGGAGGCCTCTGCCAACCAGATCGCCGACCTGGAGCGGCAGCTCTCAGCCAAGTCTGAGGCCATCGAGGTAGGTCATGGGGAGGAGGTGGGCAGATAGGAGATGGGTGGAGCATCCCCAGGCAGGACAGCCCAGCCTCACCATCTTTATTTGCTCCTGTAGAAGCTGGAAGAGAAGCTCCAGGCACAGTCCGACTATGAAGAAATTAAAACAGAGCTGAGGTACTAGGAAAAGTGAGGCTCCACAGCCCCGCAGCCCTCTTTCCTGGCTGGGGTAACCGGTGCAGGCAGCGAGGGCCCTCGGCAAAGTTCATCACCTTGCTCCCTCCCACCACACTCCACTTCCTGGTGTCCTTGTCTCCTCACCACTGGTACCCTGGGTGCCATGCTTGGTCCTTTGCCATCAAGAGCTGTCTAAAGGAGAACAGGAAAGCCAGCCTTGCTGGGGGTGGTATGATGGTAGAGAAGAGGCAGGGAGGATGTGTTGATCACATAAGCTCAAGCGGCCAGTGTGGGAGTGGGATAGCACAGCACCCCTCCCAGCCACACTGGAAGCCACTCATACCCACTCCTGACAGCCCCTGTTACAATGAACCCAGCGCTGTGCGGGATCCGGTGGGGGCGGCGGTGAGGGCGCTTGTTCTTGGCCAGGGAGGGTGAGCCATGCGAAGTGCCTCCCCAGGGCCTCTCTCTGAGCCAGGAGGAGCCTGGCTGGCCTCACTGTCTCCACTTTCCCTGGCAGCATCCTGAAAGCCATGAAGCTGGCCTCCAGCACCTGCAGCCTCCCCCAGGTGAGCATCCCTGCCACTGTCCCCGTGGGGCAGGCTGTCCCTGAGAGCCTTCCCCCAAGCAGGCCCTCTCAGCACGGCCTCTCGTCTCCTCAGAGCCTGGCCAAGCCCGAGGACTCGCTGCTCATGGCGAAGGAGGCCTTCTTCCCCGCACAGAAATTTCTGCTGGAGAAGCCTGGTCTCTTGGCCAGCCCTGGTAGGCGAGGGGGTGTTCTTGGGGCTGAGGGGCTGGATGGGGATTGCCACAGGTCTCTGGCCTCCTCCATGTCCAGGAACCACTGCTTTCCACTGGGGCCAAAGGATGATGGGGAAAGGGGTGCATGATGATCGAGCACCTGCTGTGTGCCGGGCACTGAGCCGGACACCATCCCTGGCTGAGGCAGCTGGCAGCTGTCCCACAGGAAGTTCACACACTCGCAAGGACATACCGCCCGCTCAGGCCCCCATAGGCTCCACTCAGCCCTGGGCCTTCACTAGCAGTGGGATGAGGTCACGGGTCAGGGAGGGCATTCACACCACACAGCAGACCCCTGGGGATGGCCTGCAGACCTCCCTGGGGATGGCCTACAGATGCTGCTCTCTCCAAAGTCACCTTCTCAGCCACTTGTCCCTTCTCCATATGCAGCGACACCATGACTTTTAGCTATGTGGCCCCAGCCAAAACTCTGCTGCCTCCATTTCCTCACCTGAAAAATGGGGAGGAGGGTACCAGCAATGGCCCTACTTCACTGATGAGGCAGGTACAGGGCGCCTGGATGTGGGCCCTCCTGCTGGGTGGGCTTAATCCAAACTCCCAGATCCCAGGCAAGGAGCTGGGCCTGTGACAAGTGCTCAGTTAAAGTTCTTCAGGGCAGGAGGGAGAGCTCCCCAGAACAGGCATTTGGACCTGGCCTGGAAGGGTCCGGATCTGAGGATGGGGAGGGGCTGCTGACAGACACACGTCAGTGCTGGAGGCCTATAGCGCTTCTCCCCATCCCCGCTTTTCTCCTCCTCTCCTCCCCCTTCCTCTCCTCCCTGTCTCTGAATGTCGGTCTCTACGTTGCTCTTTGTCTTTCACTGTCGCTCTGTCTCTCTCTTTGTATCTCTGTCCCTCCCTCTGTCCCTTTTACTCCGTCTCTGCCTGTCTCCCTCTGTCTCTGACTCACTGTCTGTCTCATACATGATTTCTCTCTCATGTAATGCCTCTCTGCCTCTCTTTCCCTATCTGTCTCTTTTGTGTCTCTTTCTCTTTGTGTGTATTTCTCTCCCTGTCTCTCTCTCCCCACAATCATCTGCTTCTCTGTCTTACTCGCTCTCCATCTCTCCTCTCTCCCTCTATCTGTCTGTCTCTCTCTAGAGGAGGACCCATCGGAGGAAGATTCCATCAAGGACTCCTTGGGCACGGAGCAGTCCTACCCATCTCCTTCGCAGCTCCCACCCCCGCCAGGGCCGGAAGACCCCCTGTCCCCAGGCTCTGGGCAGCCCCTGCTAGGCCCTGGCCTGGGCCCTGATGGCCCTCGGACTTTCTCGCTGTCCCCCTTCCCTGGCCTGGCCTCTGGGGAGAGACTGTCAGGGGACGTGCTGCTGTCTAAGCATCTGGTGCCCCCAGCCACCTTCAAGGGAGAGGCAGGCAGCCTGCTGGTATTTCCCCCAGCCTTCTATAGCACCAAGCCCCCCACAGCCCCCGCCACCCCAGCCCCTGGCCCTGAGCCACCCGGGGGCCTCGAGCCAGCTGACGGTGGTGGGGGCAGCACGGCCGGGGCAGGGGCCGGAGCAGAGGAGGAGCAGCTGGACACAGCCGAGATCGCGTTCCAGGTGAAGGAACAGCTGCTCAAACACAACATCGGGCAGCGGGTGTTTGGCCACTACGTGCTGGGGCTGTCGCAGGGCTCCGTCAGTGAGATCCTGGCCCGGCCCAAGCCCTGGCGTAAGCTCACGGTGAAGGGCAAGGAGCCTTTCATCAAGATGAAGCAGTTCCTGTCGGATGAGCAGAACGTGCTGGCCCTGAGGACCATTCAGGTGCGGCAGCGAGGTGAGTGCCTGCCTACAGGCCTTTCCTGCAGCCAGGCCCGGGCAAGCCGCTGGCTGGGGCCCAAGAACTCGGGCTCTGGGTTCAGAGCCAAGCTCAGCCACTTCCAGCTCTGTGACCTGCAACAGGTGACTTTGCTTTCCTGTGCCTTACCTTCTCCCTCTGTAAAATAAGGGGACACATCCTCTCTCCCTCCTTCCTGGGGCTGTGGCTGCCCCTTCCTCCCCACCTGGACCTCACGGGGCAGCTCAGTAGCAGTGGGAAAAGGGCGAGTCTTGGGATCTGACCTAGCAGCTCCCCCCTGAGCCTAGTAGGTACCTCAAAGCCTCAGTTTACCCATCCATTATGTGGCCTGGGTGACCACGAAACCTGCTAGAATTGATTTTCAGGCTCACCCATCTGAAGGGCCCAAGCCTGACCTCACAACATCAGAGTTTGCCCCTGAGTTTGCCCCAGCTCTGCCCTTTACCCATGGGGTCACCTCAGGGAGCTCACTTGAGCTTCCTAAGCCTCAGCCACCCCATCCATCCGCTTCCAAGGTGAGGTTACATGAGTGTAAACACATAGTAACTGCCTGAGGACTGTGAGCTATGGCGGTGCCTGCCACCATTGTTGTAATTATCTTAAGCCAGAGTCACTGGTAGGTCCACGGTGTGTCACACAGACTAGCCCAGCCTGCCACATGCACTCACGGTCTGGGCCTCACTCCCCCAGCCCTGGGAGGAGGGACCAGCCATTCACCCCACCCAGCCCCAGGGACTGCTCCCCACAATGCAGATCCCCATGACAGGTGCCCCCTTACCTCTCCCAGGCAGCATCACCCCAAGAATCCGCACACCAGAGACAGGCTCAGACGACGCCATTAAGAGCATCCTGGAGCAGGCCAAGAAGGAGATCGAGTCACAGAAGGGGGGTGAGTGTGGCGGGTGAAGCCAGTGGCCTCTGGGGCCTGCTCTGAGCTCAAAGTGGGATCTCAGCCCCTCATTTCCTCATCGTGCACCCAGAGGGGATTCCAACCTCTTCGCCTCTCACGGTCTGCCGCCAAGCAAGGTCTGGGCCTGGAAAGCGCCGGATCCATGCTGTCCAATATGAAGCCACTAGCCACACGTGTCTGTATCCATTCAAATTAATTAAATAAAACGACAACTTCTTTAGCTACACTAGCCCCATCGCCCTTGTGACAAGTGGCAGCCATATGGGACAGCACAACTCAGAATGTCTCCTTCAATGCACAGTTCTGGCAGCACTGGCCTGGGTTGGTCGGTCCACCTTTCAATAGTCACAGAGGAGTACGTCACACTCACCACGGCCTGAGCCTCTCCCTGATCGCCAGTCCCCCGTCCTTGCACCGTACCTTCTGACTCTCAAGGAGGCACTGGTCTGGCTTCCTCCTGCATCTCAGACCGCACCATCTACACCTTCCCAATCGGATCCATCTCCCAGTGCTGCCATCGACCTCAGACTCAGTGGCGAAAAACAACACGAATTTGTTATCTTAGTTCTGGAGGTCAGAAGGACAAACTCCACCTCCCTGAGCTAGTCAGGGAGTTGGCAGAGCCACCCACTTTCAGAGGCCCCAGGGTAGAGTCCGCTCCTTACCTTTCCGAGCTCCTCGAGGAGGCCCACATTCCTTGCCTCCTGGTCCCTTCCTCCATTGTTAAGTCCAGCATCCCAGCCTCTTTGAGTCTCTCGGATCATCCCAACTCCCTATTCCAAGTGCCCTTGGGATTATGTAGGGCCACCCAGATAATTCAGGATAATCTCCCCATTGCATGGCCCTTCACTGTAATCACATCGGCAATGTCCCCTTTGCCATATAAGGTAACATACTTAACCAGTCCCAGGGATGGGGATGTGGATATCTTTGAGGGGCCACCTCTCATGAGTTCCAGAACCACAAGCCAACTGCTGGGCACATCTACCAGGGTCCCCACTGATGTCTCAGACTCAATATGTCTGAAATGGAACTCATTGTCTTCCCCTGCCCCTCACTCCCTCTTCAAAGTCACCCACTCAGGGCTGGGAGCCTATCACAGATGGTGCTAGAAACGCAGAGTGAGCTGAAGGGCTACCCTTGACCTCTCACCCGTGGCAGCCATTCACCCTCCCATCCAGCCCATCCAGGGAACACTCACCCTCCAAGAGATTTTTTTCCAAGCTTGTCCATCCCCCACCCCAATTGCCACCAGCTAGTGAGCCACCGTGGTTACTTGCTGGGACAGCTGTAAGAGTCTCTTCACTGGTCCAGGCCCCATTCCACCCAGATATCAGAGCGATCTTGCCAGGGCACACACGTAGTGATGTCACTACCCAGAATCCTTCCATGGCTCTCCCTTGCCCTGAGGATGAACCCCCAGCTCTGCCATAAGGCCTGTGGTCTCTAGAGCCCTCCCGATCCCTCCACGTCTCACACTTGAACAGTTTATAACCATCCTCATCCTCATTCCCTGCTGCCGTTCTCGTCCCAGGCACCTGGCCAGCTCCTCGTACTTTATGACTCAACTCAGAAGTCAGCTCCTCCAGGTGCCCCCCACCCCTGTACAGATGGATTGGATACGGCTCCTCCTCAGATCCCCCCAAATTCCACGTATGCTTGGTACAATGGAGCCAGTGTGCTTTGCTGCAAATTCTGTCTGGCCCTGGTGTTGATTAGCAGCATGACCCTGGGCAAGTTTGCTTAGCCTCTCTGCATCTCCATTTTTTTCACCTGTGAGATGAGGACAGTGTTTATAGTCCTTAAGGTTGTGTGAGGGCCAAGCGAGATCAGCCCTGGCGAGCACTCAGCCTGGGGCCTAGGGGACAGAAGGCGCCCATGGAAGGTTAGCCTTTCTTACAGGTAACATAACCATTATTATGTCTCTGTTCTTGCATTTTTCATGTTACAAATGACCCTGCTGATGTGGCTGTCCCTCCCACTGGTCTGGGGGCTTCTTGCAGCCAGGGACCTGCTGCCTCCCTGCACCCAGCATAGTGGAGTGCAACATGGTTCTAACACGGTTGCTGACTTAGAACAGGTTTCAGCGCTCCCACTCTCTTTTGCAGTGTCTGCTGCCGCCTGGTGTTGACTCAGAGCAAATGTCCTGATTCCCCCGCTTCCGCTTGCTGCTGGGAACCAAGAGATTCCCAGGGGCCCTCCCTTTGCCTGTTCCCTGGGAGGGCTGGAGGGCTGCTTACCCTGCTTAGGAGCCTACAGTGCCCCAGCCGTATAACCTGCCGAGCCCTTCCTGTGTGAACACCCATTTCTTCTTGTTCAACCACTGTAGTGAGAGAGGGGCAATCATTCTGAGAACATTTACCGTGTGCTCGACACGGGTTACGGATGTGGATGAAACACTCTATTGGGGCAAAAAGAACCATGAGAAACAGTCTAATCTACTCACCCACAGAACAGACAGGATAGCTGAGGCCAGAGAGGGCAAGCCGTGCCCACAGTTACACAGAGACCAAAGGAGGACCCAGGGCTCCTGGCTCCCTATTCAGTGATCGCTCTCACTGGGGTGAGCAGCAAGGCAGCATCACAGCAGAGGGGCATGTTTGCCCAAGAGGGCCAGCCAGGAGGTGTGCATTCTGTGAAGAGCTCAGCAAGAGGAAAGAGGCCAAGGCTATGGCCCCACACCCCTGCCACAGTCAGTCACGGTCAGTGCTGAGCAGAGAGCGACTAGCAGCCCCTCAGGGAGGGAATGAACGTGGCTGACTGCCAACGCAGAAGTTTTACTTCTGGGAACCAGAGGGAATGTCCACATTGGGCATAAACATTTTTAGACAAGTCTTTCCTTTATCATTGTCACAACAGTGACAAACTAGACACAACCTAAGTGCCCAGGGGACCAGGTGGTAAAGCAGAGGCTATCCCTTCAGTAAGGCATGCCACCATTGAAGATACAAAGGGAGAGACAGACATCGATTTGTTGCTCTACTTATTTACACATTCATTTGTTGATTCTGGTATGTGCCCTGACCAGGAATCAAACCTGCAACCTTGGTGTGTCGGAGGTAACGCTCTAACCAACCGAGATATCCAGCCAGGGCAAGAGAACTTTTAATCATAGGGGAAAATAGTCATGTGGACATGAAGTGGGGACAAGCCAGGCAACACTGCCACTTCAAGTATGATCATCCCGTGCATGGAGTTGAGACAGATCGAGGAAATACCTGGGAACATTCATGTGGTTTCCTCTGGAAGGGGGTTAGAGGGGATCTTTTCATTTTTGCTTTAACTCTTTGTGCTTTCTTGGCTGTCTACAATATGCACGTATTGTTTTTTTTTAATTGAGGTAAGTCACATAACAATTAACCATTGTAAAGTGAACAATTAGGTGGCATTTATTATATCCACAATGTCCTGCAGCCACCACCCTTATCTAGTTCCAAAACATCTTCATCACCAAAAGGGAAACATCGTGCCTACTCAGCAGTGGTTCCACATTCCCTTCTTCCGCAGGCCCCAGGCCGCCGCCAGTCCTCTTTCTGTCTCTGTCACTACTTATTGTGGATATTTTGTATAAATGGAAATTATACAAGGTGTGGCCTTTTGTGTCTGACAGCTTTCACTTAACAACATGTTTTCAAGATTTTTTTTTCATGTTGTAGCAGGTACCTCTGCTTCATTCACTTTTGTGGCTGAATAATATTCCCTTGCTGTATTACTTTTTAATCAGAAACAACACAGACTATTTTTAATGGGGCTATGGGACCCACTGGGGTGGAGGCAGCACAACAAGGTAACAAAAAAAGGGCTTGTGTTGATCTGGAGTTGTCCAGGGGTGGGGAGACCCCGAAGTGGGAGAGGCCACTCATAGGGCAGAGGGAAGCATCGTTCTATTTTTCCTTTTTGTTTACTAGTTTAAAAGGTTTTTTTTATCAAATAGCATATTGTTTATTTTGCTTGTTTTGGAGCTCTAAAGGAAGCAGATTATACTGTGTATCATCTTCTGGAACTTGTCATTTTCATTCAAGATTTATGTGTGGTTTTACACAGTGACTTTCCTTTTTATTGCTGTGTAGTATTCCATTGTGTGCCCTTACCACTATTTATCATTCATTTCCTCCTCCGTGGGCATTTGGGTTTGTGCCATTATTTTGCTGTTAGAATAAATGAAGCGGCCTCTTTTGTGTGCAGTAGTTAGTGTTTTTCTTGTCTTCGAACATGTGCGTAGATGGATCATAGCATATGTAAAAGGGGAGTCTTTTTTTACATTACATTATCCCCATGAGTATTTTTTGAACATATGCTAAAATCTCACTGTCTACCCATCTTAATGGCTGCCTAATAGTCTGCCATGGAGATAGACCATAATTTACTTACCCAGTTCCCAGTTGGTGGACACAGAAATTGCTTCCAGTATTTTTCTGGTATAAATACTGGTGCTGTGACCATCTTTGTCCTTAAAGGGCCTGATGAAGGGCCTCTGGCCACCTTGTCATGCACCCCGCAGGTGAGCCCAAGAACTCGACAGCCCCCCTGAGCATCACCAACGGCACAGCGTCTGCCAGCACCTCAGAAGACGCCATCAAGAACATTCTGGAGCAGGCCCGCCGGGAGATGCAAGCACAGCAGCAGGCCCTGCTGGAGATGGAGGCAGGCCCCCGGGGCCGCTCAGTGCCTCCCTCGCCCCCAGAGCGGCCCTCACTGGCGGCCGTGAGCCAGAACGGGGCCCCAACCTATGTCAAGCAGGAGGACAGCAGTGGCAGCGGAGGGACCAGCAGCAGTGCCACACAGACACCCCTCACTGTCCTGTCCCCCGCCGCCTTCGTGCAGAGCATCATCCGGAAGGTCAAGTCTGAGATTGGCGACGCTGGCTACTTTGATCAGCACTGGGCCTCGGACCGTGGCCTGCTCAGCCGCCCCTACACCTCAGTCTCGCCCTCACTCTCTTCCTCCTCCAGCTACTCCGGCCAGCCCAATGGACGGGCCTGGCCCCGTGGGGAGGAGGCCCCTACAGCCCCGGAGGACGAAGCGGCAGGGGGTGAGGATGAGCTCCCCAGGCTGGGAGAGCTCAAGGCTGAGGGTGGCGTCCCCGAGTCGGGCAGCAGTGGGAGGCTGGCCTACTACCCAGCATACGTGCCCCGCACACTGAAGCCCACCGTGCCGCCCCTGACCCCTGAGCAGTACGAGCTCTACATGTACCGTGAGGTGGACACGCTGGAGTTGACGCGCCAGGTCAAGGAGAAGCTAGCCAAGAATGGGATCTGCCAGAGGATCTTTGGGGAGAAGGTAAAGATGGTGCAACAGTGGGTGGGGAGGTAGCAGGAAGCTCAGGGCCATGGGACTGGGGAGAGAGGACCAGCTGAGGACCCAGCCCCCAGTGCTTGGAGTCTGGACAGAAGTGTATATGGGCGAGAACAGGGCAAAAGCAGGATTTGAACCCAGGTCCTTGTGACCACAAAAGTCCATTTTTCTATAAGTAGCTGTCTCTGGGCCCTGTGGGGAGGGGAGGGCCACAGGCCAGGCATTCAGTTCTGTGGTGTTAGATCAGTGAAGCATGTTTGTCTGGTTAGGAATCACCACTGAGCCAGGCCCCCTCCTCCAGGACACTCCCTCCCTCCATCGGTCTGGCCACTGAAGGGTTTAAGGTTCAGCCCAGCCAGGGGTCCCCTGATTGGTTGGTGCCCCTGCAACACAGTGGAGTGGTTATGTGGCTTTTTAACATCATCTCTGCCCAGGCAGAGGAGCAGGCAAACAGACAAGCCCAGAGAAGGGAGAAGTGACCTAAGTGGGAGACACAGGAAAGCTTCCTGGAGGAGGGGGCCCGTGAGGGGCCTTAACAGCTGGGTCGGATTTTTACCTGTGGGGAAATCAGGAGGGGCACTGCAGGTGGGGGTGCAGTGCAGGCACAGAGCAGGCACCTGGGAAAGGAAGACCAAACGAAGGCAGCCCTGGCCTCTCAGGGAACAGAGTGAACAGCAGCGCCTAAGGATCTTGGCGGGGGGTGGGGGGGGGCAGGTGATGGCCTATGGCCTATGTCCCCAGGGCCTGCTGACCTGCCCTTTCTGCCCCACCATCCCCAGGTGCTGGGCCTGTCACAGGGCAGTGTGAGTGACATGCTGTCCCGGCCGAAGCCATGGAGCAAGCTGACGCAGAAGGGGCGGGAGCCCTTCATCCGCATGCAGCTGTGGCTCTCGGACCAGCTCGGCCAGGCCATTGGCCAGCAGCCCAGCACCTCCCAGGGTGAGTGCCCACAGGGCTATTCCAAGGGGTGCTGCCAGCCCCCAGAACTGCAGAGAGCCCTCATTCTTCTGCTGTGCAGTGGCATGTGCATCTGCTTTACTGCCCAGTCTTGCCACTCTCCTTGGCCCTGCCATCTGGCCACCATTACTGACCCCCTGGAAGACTGCAGTGAGCTCCTAGCTCGTGTTTCTCTCCCTCCGGCATCCTTCCTGCTGCCGGCAGGATGCATCCGTCTGTCAGTGCTTTCAAACCTCTAGGTGGTGCCAAAGCAAATGAAGAAAATAGTGTGCATTCGGAGCCCCAGCCTCCGATCCCCTGTCAGAATCCATTGACAGTATTTAATTATAATTAAATTTTTTCACTGAAAAACTCTGACCCTGGTTGGTGTGGCTCAGCGGATTGAGTGCCAGCCTGCAGACCAAAGGGTCACCAGTTCAATTCCCAGTCATTGCACATGCCTGGGTTGTGGACCGGGTACCCTGTTGGGGGTGTGCGAGACGCAACTGATTGATGTTTCTCTCCCTCTCTTTCTCCCTCCCTTGCCCTCTCTCTAAAAGTAAATAAATAAAATCTTTTTTAAAAAAAGAAAAACCCTGCTCCATAGGTTATTATGAGGGCAGTCTATTGTTTTCCCAGCCTGGCCCTTCCCCATTAGCGTTGTGTCTGTGCTGGTGACAGTGACTGGGGACATGTCAGCTCCACGTCAGCTCCAGCATCACAAGGATGTCACCTAGATGTCCAGGATCGGCCAATTTGGGGGCAGGTGGGACCGTAGAGTCCTTGAGACCCGAGACCCGAGCTGCCGGCACGAGGGGCTGTGATGAGCCGCTCAGAACTCCGGGGCTTCACTGTGCGCCTCTCAGGCTGACCAGGGGTCCCGGCCGACGTTTGCGCGCAGCACTGCACTGGGCACGGAGGAAGTGCTCAGTGAAGGAAGCTCTGCTGGTCGTTGTCATCGCCGTTGTCGTTGTTGCCAGCTGGTAAGGGAGAGACCTGGCACGAGCAGGAAATCGGGGTGCAGCTGGCTGTTTTGCAGACCGTCCCGGCTCGGCTTGGCTTTGTCGGAAGCATCCTGGTCACGGGGCTCAGGCCGCGCGTGTGCTTTTGGGCAGGGGCGTCACAGCAGCAATGCTGAACCTTGCTCAGCGCAGTCAAACCTCGGTTCTCGAAATCTGCCACCTCGAACAGTTCCGTTCTCCACCAAGTGGTTCACAGACAAAATGTCTCGGTTGTCAGACAAAACTTCGGTTCTTGGCCTGACAACACTCTCATGCTGTTACCTGTATGATCAGTCTCGTGCCTCTTGGGTGCCAAACAAAGGAGATCCAGTTTTCGAACGAATCACTTCTTGAACAGCCTCCCGGAACGAATTAAGTTCCGGTGGGAACCGAGGTCCACTGGATGTGGTATCAGGAGGCAGCAGAGGCTGATTTGGCCCTCGATGCGCGATGCTATCTCAGATCACTTGGCTGAGGTGGTGTCTGCCAGCTGTCTTTACTGTAAAGCTGTTTTTCCCTCTGTGACTAATAACTCCTTTATGGGAGGACACTTTGCGACCATGTAAACTTTCATTTGCTGGTTTTCGAACCTAGGACGTTCCCTGAGATACTATGGTCACTGCAAAAGACCTTGCTGCCAACTCTTGGTTCTAACAAACAAGACTGCCCAGCCCATGTGTGTCTAGGCCAGGTCGCAGTCACCACCTTCTCTGTCTCTCTGTGGCCTGCAGCCAGTCCCACCGAACCAAGGTCCTCGCCGTCCCCACCCCCGAGCCCCACGGAGCCTGAGAAGAGCTCCCAGGAGCCACTGAGCCTGGCCCTGGAGAGCAGCAAGGAGAACCAGCAGCCGGAGGGACGCTCCAGTTCCTCGCTGAGTGGGAAGATATACTCCGGCAGCCAGGCCACGGGGGGCATCCAGGAGATTGTGGCCATGTCCCCCGAGCTGGACACGTACTCCATCACCAAGAGGGTCAAAGAAGTTCTCACCGACAATAACCTAGGTATGGGGCGGTGGGGCGGGAGGATGCTGCCTCCACCCCGGTTGGCTCCTACTCTCCTTGAGAAAAGTGCCCTTAGTGAGTTCCGGGCTTCGGGGGTCCAGCCTGCAGGCTCCCGTCCGCCCCGGCACACCCTAGACCCTCCAGGAGGCATCAGACTCCCTAGAGAATCAGATAAAACAAGTAAATAAATAAAATCCACCCAAGCCTCCCAGTCACAACCCAGTTTTTATGTACCTTTGACACACTTTCTGAACACATACTAGAATATGTATGCTAGGGTCTTTTTTCCCCTTTTCTACGTAGGTCAAATGGCACACGCACGCGTACTGTCCTACAGCTTGCTTTTGAAAATTCACACTGTGGACACCTTTGCACATTGGAGTAATTGGGCCGCCTGCGTTCTTTCTCACTGTTGTCAAGGGTTTTAGATCAGAATGCTCTATGTTTCCCACCCAGCTGGTGGACATTTTGGTTGTTCCCGGTCCCCTGCTGCCTCTGAAGCCACGTCCAGACGCACCTCTGCGTCCCTGGGCAGGCATGCTGAAGGGTGGATCCCGCCAGATCAGAGGCTGTGCACACGAAAACTTTGGTAGAATCTGTCAAATTACAGTCCAACAAGGTGACAGTAAAGTACGCGTGAGGTTTGCAGACAATTTCAGGGACCCCTAGGAGGGCAGCACATGAAGTAGGAAAGCGTGTTTATTGGCAGCTGTCTGCCCCACCCCCGCAGCCTTCTATTTTGCAGAAAGGTCCCCTCTGGGTCCACGCTGGGTGTGGGCTCCCCCGTGTCTGAGTTAGTGGAAACAACCTGGGTTCTCCGCTCGGCCTCTCCCCAGAGCACCCTGGCCAGGCCTGGGGTAACAGTACCCCTCCCCATCCCCAGGGCAGCGGCTGTTCGGGGAGAGCATCCTGGGCCTGACGCAGGGCTCCGTCTCTGACCTGCTATCCCGGCCCAAACCCTGGCACAAGCTCAGCCTAAAGGGCCGGGAGCCCTTTGTGCGCATGCAGCTGTGGCTCAGTGACCCCCACAACGTGGAGAAGCTGAGGGACATGAAGAAGCTGGAGAAGAAAGGTAAGCACCGGGTCCTCTGGGTCTGGCCTTGGGTTTTCCCATTGGAACCGTACCTGGCTGTGACCCAGATGAAACCCCAGGCCCCAGCGGTCCGGCCTTAGCCTGGCGTGAGACCACAAGGAATAGCAATCCCACAGAATATAACTGAGAGCAGTTAAAATACTTACTGCTCCCCCCGTGGAAATTCCAGTGCCCCGTCTCCTTCAGCCCCCTTCCACGTACCCGCAGCTATTGGAAAGTCTTTAGCCTGCCTGGCTGCCATGCTCCAAATGCTCCCTCTCTGACCCTCTGTCCTCTGCATCAACTCCCTGATGTGTAATATATGG
>PVKM010027330.1:0-18799 GCA_004027735.1 Carollia perspicillata | reverse complement strand
GAGGAGAAGGCGAAAGTTTCGAGACAAGCATTACATGATTGGAACCACTCTCCTGTATTGAGCACACCTGCCGAGCCTTGCAAATTGCTGTCTCATTTAAATTTAATGCTTCCCAATCAGAATAAGTATTCTCTGATTCTCTTATTCTGATTGGGAATAAGTCGGGTAAGTATTCTCATCCCCATTTCAGAGATCAGAAAACTGAGCCTAAAAATCTGACCTAAAACCACATAGCTAGCAAGTGGATAAGCCAGGACTCAAACTCAGGTCAGCCTGGTCCAAAGCTCATGTGTCTTTTCTACCTTAATCCCTTAAACTAGGTCTTCACAGCCAGGCCTGGGGAAAGTTGGGTGGCAGGGGGCAGGGACAGGGGGCTGGGGAGCAGAGTGCATCTGGAACCTTCTGGGACTTGCCTCCCCCCAAAGAAAGGCCAGTCCAATCCCTCGGCCCCTGGTGCGTTGTGTCTGTGGTTTCTGCCACCCATTCCTCCTCCCCCACGAACTTTATAAAATCGTTCTGAGACTTTTTAATGTTTTATTGAGGTGTAAGTTTATGATGACAGCAAACCTTTCAAACTACAGCAAGAGTAACCTGCCTCCTTGGCATATTAAAAAATAATGTGAGTGTCGATTTTTACGTCTCACAGTTCGGACTGCTGATGAGAGCGCTTCCCTGACAAGATTCTTTCTGAGGTTTACAGAAAGCGTAATAAAATATGTAAGTTACATTTCCACAAACAAAAGCTATAACATAAGTTATTTATAAGTGTGAGATACCAACAGTATCACGATAAATAAACCATAAAGCATACCTGCAACATCCATCTTAATGTAATTTGCCCAACAAAAGTGTTGAAACGAAGTCAAATTTAGCAGCGAAATCTGTCAGGAAGGGAGGGAAGTCGTAGGACACAAAACAGGAAAAATGGCTGCTGGGCGGTGGAGCGAACAACAGGGCACGTGCTCGGGCTCGGAGGCCCCGCGAAGGCCCTGCCTGCTCACGCGCCGACCGATCCCTGCCACCCCCCCCACACACACTGCTCTCTGCACGGGGTCGCCGCTCACACGCCCCGTGCGTCCTCCACCAGCCCGTCCGTGGGGAAGGGTATCTCCTCCCCTCCCCCTTCTCACCTCACACCCTCTTCTAGCCCCCAGCCCAGGCCGCCAGCTTTCTCAGGCTGCTGCCAGGACGCTCCCCCAAGCCCAGGGCCCGGGGCTGACTCAGCACGGGCTCCTGGAAAGCATGCGCTCGCACATTCATTCACCTGTCACCCAGAAAGCCGGGAGTGAGACAAGTCTCTGACCTCGGCTGGTGAGCAGGATAGAGAAGATCTCGGACCCAAAGGCAGTGATGAAAAGCAACAGGGATGAGGCATTCTGAGCAGAGGGGCTGCTGAGGAGGGTGGGCCTGGAGGCCTTCGCTGACCCGGGGCTTCAAGGATGGACCGGCACTGGCCAGAGAGCTGGGGGAAGTGAGTACGCAGCTGAGTGCCGGCAAACTCCCACACACGCTTCCGACCCCTTTCCCCCAGGCTCCGGGCCCAGCCCTAGGACATGGCATCAAATGCCACCAACACTGTCCTGCGTGAAAGGAACTCCGGGCCAGTGCGGGAGACAGAAGTGAGCCCCACCACAGCCAGCCCTCACCCCGCTCCTGGGTGACCCTCCGCTAAGTCCTCTCCCCACTGGGTCCTGTGACTCAGAGTCCTTCCTACCTGCTCCCGGGGGGGGAAATGGGGATGTGGCATAAAAGGGAAGGCATGGGCTTTGTAGACAAGACAGCCCTGAGTTCGAATCCCAGCTCCAGCCTTCCCAACTGCATGCCTCCGGGAAGGGGCTTCGCTCCCTTGGACCAGCTGGGCTTTAAGCCTCAAGAAGCACACAGCGCCCGGCGGGGCTTTGCCTTCCTGCGGCTGGCAGAGTCTAGGGCCCTTCCAGACCCCTCGGGAAGGTTCTTCCCCTAGCCCACCCCCAGGAATGGGGAGGGGGGCGGGGGAGGCAGCGATAAAGAGCTCAACTGCATTAGACCACTCTCGATGGGGAAACCGAGGCCCAAAGTTGGGACGTGGTTCAGAAGATTCGAACGGGCACTCGGCACTAAATATTTGCTAAGGCAGTGGATGAACGAGTGACCGATTTCAGCAGGTGTCTCTGACCGCGAGAGACTCCAACCAGGGTGTGGGCACAAGAACTAGGCAGGGACGCGACCCGTGACTCAGCACTGCACCGAGTCACGTGCAGGTGTCTCTGTCTCTGGAAGTTGCCCGTGATACTTTCCTCAATCTTCCCAATAGCGTTGCTGATCCAGACATGTTCTAGAGCCCTGATTCCATCCCTCCCCCGTCCCACAGACAGGGAAATGGAGTTCCACTCAACACAGGAGGTCAGTGGGAGAGCAAGCCTCTTGCACATGCGTAGCTGGAAATCGCAGCATCCTGCCTGTCGTGTCTGAAGCCCTCCCCTCTCCTGTCGGACTCCTAGCAAGGCCCCCACCAGCTCTGTCCTTTCTCCCAGCTTCTCCATGGGGAAGTATCGAGAATGCATTGTATCCCAGAAGTCCTTGGCTCCAGGTGCCTGAGTTCTTAGAATTTTGATTGTGTGTGTGTGTGTGAGATTGTTCAATTGGTAGCAGGGCAGCAGGGACAGCAAAATTACAGTCTCAGGAACACCAAATATGCATCCAAACATACTTGGCCAAAAAAGGTGCCTAAAAGTCAATGTATGGCCTTAAACATGTTTAGGGGAAAAAAAAACAAGAAAGATTTTTTAAAAATGAACTGAATGTTCACTTCAACAAAGAAGAAATTAATTGATAAAAATAAATCGAAACACTCCTGAAAGATGACATAAAAAAGGAAATAATGAAATAAATGTCTTTCGAGACCAACGAAATGGACAAACCTTTGGCACACAGCAGCACCAGGCACAGCTGAGTGATGCTGGGAATGGAACGCAGACGATAGGAACTCAGATTCACATGAGAGTTTCAAATGAGTTGAGTATTTCCACAGTGCTATAACAATGAATTTGAAAGCGTGGATGAAATGGACAATATTCCGGGCACTGGCTTCCAAATCTGAATGTGCCGCAGAAGCATCTGGAAGCCTGGTTAGATCGGATTGCTGAGCCCTACCCCAGATTCTTCTGATCCGGCAGGTTTGGGCCGGGGGCCAGGAACGTGCGTCTCTGACACATTCCCAGGTGCTGCTGCTGCTGGCCTGGAACACGCGCGCAGAACCGCTGTCCCGGGGACTGTGACTGCCCCCTCTGCTCCCTTCCTGACATCCCTGCCGTGGCTGCATTGGGCAAGATGGCATTTGTGGCCCAACCTGCCTAGTGCTGGGTGCCAGAAACCCGGGATCTCCGAGAGCCAGGCGGGCGCTGGGAGGCAGAGCCCTTCCCGGCCAGGCCCTGAGCTGGTATTTCCACCTGGAAGGGCTCCTGCGGTCCCAGGATGCTGGTGCCACTGCTCTACTAGTTGGGGAAACTGAGGCACAAAGAGGACCGATAATTCCTTGAGACCACGCACCTGGTAAACAGAGGCACAAATGCGACTCTTAAGCACTGGGCCGCCCTCCGTGGCCTGAGACCAGCTTTGCCCACACTGCCCACGCCATCTCCCTGGTCCTGTGCTCACACACCTGCGGGGTGGGGCTTCTATTCCCAGTTTCACCCACTGGGAAGTGGCCAGGACAGGCTTGGAACCCAGGGCTCTGGAAGCCAGAAGGGAAGCGGGTGAGGCATCAAGGCCAGCTCCTGCGTTGGGGGCTGGGAGCCTCCGTTCCCACATCAGGTAAAAAATGGGACCAATAACAGCCTTTCTTCACAGGGCTCTGCTGAGGCACAGGTGCGGCGCCCCTTCCTGCCTGGCGCACACCAGGTTCCCAACCACCTACAGTAGCCTCCTGCTGTCCTAGGTATCGGGGAACCGCCAGTGTTCCTTGCAGACGCTTCTGCAGGCCCCAGGGTAGCTGCTGCACCGCCGCAGAAACTGGGGCTCCGGGCCGGGCCGTGAGAGACCACAGCGCCCCAGCACCGCAGGGGCAGCGCCGGGGGTTAGAGGCAGTGGCGTCTGCTCCCTCCGAAGGCCCCTGTACCCTGCAGGGAGTGAAGCAGGCCCCACCTTACCCGGGCCTCCTGCTCCCCGCCCGAAGCTGAGGTTCCGCAAAGGGCCGGAGACTTGCCCAAGGTCACACAGCCCCTGGCGACCTAACTCAGGGGCCTGAGGCCTCTCCCCCACGTGCTGCCCACTGCCCTTCCCCGGAGACTGGCTCCACCCCGGACAAATACATCTTCCTCTCCCGGAGGCTGAGCCTCCGCAAATAAAACTGCAAACAAATAAACAAGAATCCTGAGACTCATCCATCAGCCATCAGGCTGGAGTGGGGGGCGGTGGCGTGGGTGGGAAGGTGGCGGGCAGCAACCGCTCCCCGCCTACTGGGTGCCGGGCCCTAAGCCGGCGCTCTCAGCCCTGCCCTCCCCGCTCGCCACAACCCAGCGATGCACGCATTGCCCTTTTTACAAGTAAGAAAACCAAAGCGTAAGACCCGGAGACACTTGCCCAAGGTCGCTCAGCCAGGAAGTGGCCGGCCCCAATTTAAACTCCTTTCTGGCCAACCGCGCATCCCACCTCTCACGACGTCCGCGAGGCGGGGAGCGCGAGGGAGAGGCCTGGCCAAGGGTGTAGCAGGCAGTTTGCACCTAACACTTCAAGAACCAGCGGGTAGAAAACGACTCTGTGTCTCCCCTAGGGGGGACAGGCGAGGCCAGCGAGCGGGGGGTGGGGGGGGGTGACAGCCCCGCATGCGGTCCGGTCCACAGTGCCTCTCGGCCTGCCTGGGCAGCCCCCGAGGGCGCAAGCAAAGCGGGGAGCGGTTCCAACGCACAGGCTGCACTGGAGCCGGAGGAGCTCGCTGCTCTCGTTACCCGAAGAAATTCCGCTGTTTGCTCTAAACATGAGCCACTCCCGCCCTTGCCCCTTGGGAACCCTAGGTCCCCACACCTGCTGAGCCACAGGCAGGTCCCCACGAGCGAACAACAGTCCCGTCCATCTTGCAACGAACTTCGAGGGGCCGGATCCCCTCTCCCCACCGGGCGACCCAGGGTCCGTAGCCCCGCCGGGCAGGGCAGGCGTGGGCACCTCTGAGTCACTCCTCCGTCCTCCCGGCGGGAGCCAGGGAGTGTCTCCAAAGTGGTCGCGATGCCGCGGCCGAAAGCCAGGAGGGGGCAAATTCTGCCCACGCGGGTCGGTGTCCTCGGCAGCGCGGAGCACGCTGCGGTACTCGCGTCACCCCGCGCGCCAGCAGCGCGGAGCTTGCGCCCTGGGGTGCGCCCCTTTCGTTGCTCCCGCGGCGCTGGAGTGTCCAAGGCGCTTCCGTGGATCTGCGGAGTCATTCCGGGGTTGCAATTCCATCGTAACTGAGAGGATTCATAGGGTTTGGGTTTTGCTCAGATGAAAAAAATTTGGAAGAAAACGGCAACCCCCCTTAGCAAAGGACAATTTCACCAGCAGAGCGCCCAGACCGGCCCCGCGCTGCAGCGGGGAAGCGGCCCAGACCCGGAGGAGCGGGGAGCGTCTGCTAATTGCAGCTTCGTTAGATTTCGTGTTTGGGAGGCTGCGGTTCGGGCGCTAATATCCGCCGCCCATTATCCCAGCTAATAAATTTGACCTATTGTTCGTTTGTTAAAATGATGTCACCTTGGAACAGTCCCTAAGCTCCTATTTCCATGAATTAGGCCTTTATTGAAAGCCGGGAACCAATGGGAGGAGAGAGGCTTGTTGATCGCAGCCAATGGCTGCGGCGGGAGAGGAATTAGCAGCGGAAACTCCAGGTTCGGTTCAAGAAAGATGACACAGAGCCTGTCGGGCCCGCGCACTCTTGGCAAAGTTTCAGTGCGACGAGAGGCGCCGGGCGCTCCATGGCCGCGCCGTAACGGGGACCCAGCCGCCTCCCCGCCCAGCCCAGCCCAGCCCTTCCGCCCGCCCAGGATGGAGGCGCCCGCCAGCGCGCAGACCCCGCACCCGCACGAGCCCATCAGTTTCGGCATCGACCAGATCCTCAACAGCCCGGACCAGGACAGCGCACCAGCCCCGAGGGGCCCCGACGGCGCCAGCTACCTGGGAGGGCCCCCGGGGGGCCGTCCGGGCGCCACATACCCGTCTCTGCCCGCCTCCTTTGCCGGCCTCGGCGCGCCCTTCGAGGACGCGGGATCTTACAGTGTCAACCTGAGCCTGGCGCCCGCCGGCGTGATCCGGGTGCCAGCGCACAGGCCGCTGCCCGGAGCCGTGCCGCCGCCTCTGCCTAGCGCGCTGCCCGCCATGCCCTCCGTGCCCGCGGTCTCCAGCCTGGGCGGCCTCAATTTCCCCTGGATGGAGAGCAGCCGCCGCTTCGTGAAAGACCGCTTCACAGGTGAGCAGGGCGGGCGAATCGGCGCCCGGCCACGGCCCTCCCGGGGCCAGAGGCGCCGCGCCCAGTGAGCTCCACTCCGGGAAACGATTCCGGAGGCCCAAGCGCGGCGGAGGCCTCGGCGCCCAGGGATCCGGGGCAACCGCGGGGGGAGGAGAATCAGGGAGTTCGGGGAAATGAGCCTGTGCCCAGGGAACAGGGGGGCATCTCCCAAGTGGCGTGGTGCCGCTGGGAACGCGCGGCACCAGCGACATCGCAGAGCATTCTGCGCCCCACTGGGCGGCCCGGGGTCTGCGTAGGGCCTGAAAGGCAGTGGGGCCGGGCTGGGCCTCAGGGGGCCTCGTGTGTTTCCGCAGCGGCGGCAGCGCTCACGCCCTTCACGGTGACCCGGCGCATCGGCCACCCCTACCAGAACAGGACGCCGCCCAAGCGTAAGAAGCCGCGCACGTCCTTTTCTCGGGTGCAGATCTGTGAGCTGGAAAAGCGCTTCCACCGCCAGAAGTACCTGGCCTCCGCCGAGAGGGCGGCGCTCGCCAAGTCCCTCAAGATGACGGACGCGCAGGTCAAGACCTGGTTCCAAAACCGGAGGACCAAGTGGCGGTGAGAGAGGCCCAGCCCGTCCCACCCCGCACCTGCCCCTCGCCCGCGTCCACGCTGCAGCCTCGCGCTCAGCCCACCGGGCGCTACCCCTACTCCGCCTTGCCGGGGCCGCGCCTGGCCCCCTACCCCCACCCTGCCTTCCCAAATTTGCATCTCCCTTCGCCCCTTCCCGCCGGCCTGTGTTTCTCTCCCCACTCTCTCGCTCCTCGGCTTCTCCTCCTCCGTGGCCATTCCCGTGTCGCTCTCTTGCGCCTCTCCCACTCTCTGCGTGTTTTATTCTGTCTCCTTCGCTCTCCCGGTTTGCTCTCACCTGCCTTCCCCAACACCACCCCCGGCCACCCCTTTCGCACTCCCCTTCTCCCCGCACTGGTCCTCTCGGATTTCCGACAATCCGCGCGGACTCCACGTTCCCCCTCTAGCTCCCCATCCCGCCCCCAGCCCCGTGTTTATCCGATCCCTGTTTCCATCCAACCCGCGAACGCCGAAGCGGTCCTGAAAGAGGGGTCCGAGACAGGGCCTGGGAGAGCTAGATCGGCTGACCCCGCCCGGGAACAGCGCGCGGGCGGTGCAGGGCCAGCCTGCCCACCCGCGGAGCCCAGTGGCTTCCCGGCTGCCGCAGGGCCAAGTCTGTTACACGCACGCCCTGCCCTTGTCCCACAAAAGAAACAATCTTTGTCGTTGGCAAAGCCACAATACCCGGGCGTGCAGGTGGGCAGCGGGCGGAGTCCCCGCCCGGCGACCTCCCGGAGCACAACAAAAACCAGCGACCCAACCCCGCCCCAGGACGCGCGCGCCGGCCACCGGCGTCCAGCACGGGCAGGGAAGCAGACCGGCTCTGCGCCCCGAGACTCCCGGCTGGCCCGGGCTCCCGGGAGAGCTGCAACCCCGCCGGCGGCCCCGCAGGGCCGGGTGCATGACGGTGCTGCCCCTCTCCCTCCCCCCGGTGCAGGCGGCAGACGGCGGAGGAGCGGGAGGCGGAGCGGCAGCAGGCGAGCCGGCTCATGCTGCAGCTGCAACATGACGCCTTCCAAAAGAGCCTCAACGACTCCATCCAGCCGGACCCGCTCTGCCTGCACAACTCGTCTCTCTTCGCGCTGCAGAATCTGCAGCCCTGGGAGGAGGACAGCTCCAAAGTCCCCGCCGTCACCTCTCTGGTGTGAGCCACTCGCCCGGCACGGTCGCCGAGGATCGCCGCCTCCACGGGGTGGGGCGCCTCGGGCCCCCAGCCGGGCTGGGGGAGGAACCCAGGCCGAGAGGGGTAGCGGCCGCCGAGCTCGAGGAGGCCCCGGGGGCGCGACCGCATCCCGGCCGGCCGAGGAGGGGGGCTGGGCCGGGGCTCCGCGCGGCTGCACAATCCGAGCCCCCGCCCCGCGCCCAGTCCCGCCCCAGGCCAGGGCCTGACAAAGAAAGCGCCTTACGTTTCTCCGCCCCACGCCCGCATCCCCGGGCCGGGCGCCTGTATTATACTTTGTACTTTTGCCCAAACATGTAAATAATAAAAGTTTCGGCTTTCCCCCCCGCCCCCCAAAACCGGCCACCTGCTTCCCCCGTGGGGGCCTCTGGAGGAGGGGCGGCCGACCAGGTGGGGGGGGGGAGAGCCAGTGGCGTGGGGCAAGACTGCATTTAGGCAGGGTCCACTTCTTTCCGTTCCTTTTATTTAAGTCGTTTTATTTAATAAAAAAAGTTAGCTATTTCACTTAACGCCGCTTTTATTTTGTTTTCGTTCCAATAATGCTCGGTGACCCCCGGCCTGCGCCCCCCACCCCCCTACGGCGGTAGAGGCCTAGCCGCGGCGTGCGGGGCACGTCGTCTTCTCCAAGGCTCGTCCGTATTCGCCTCAGCTCAAACCCACGCCCGGGCCCCGCGGAGGATCCGCGGTGCAGGTCAGTGTGTGCCCGCCGCCCGCAGTCTGGGTGACCGCGGGATGGGGTGCGCGTGGGAAGGGCCCTCTAGGCCTGGTGGTACTAGACCAGCGCCGGAGTTGGGGAGCGACAGGCCGTCGCAAGTCAAACCGACCTGGAGGGCGGTAGGCCCTGTGACCTCGGGCGTCTGGGAACTCGGAGCCGCCCCATCCCGCCCCCCAGCCCCCAGCCCACAGCCCACTGTCCACTCCTTTTCCAATGAGGCCTCCAAGAGGCCCTGGGCGGGCCCCACCGACCAGCCGCACCGGCTCTGGGCGCATTGCAGAAGGGCTGTGCGTAGAGCGGGTGCGCACCCTGGGTCTCCAAACTCTCGGGGTCTGGGACGACCACCGCGCACAGCCCAGGACACCCGCGCTCTTGTAGGTTGCTTGGGACCGCAGGTAGCGCGTGACGTTCCGTGACGTCACCGCGGACTGGAGCGGGGCGGCGCCAGGGAGGCCCGATCCCCTGATCCAGGTGTGAAGCGGTGAGGCCCAGTCCGCCCGGCGTCACCTGGACTCAAAAGCAGGAAGTTTGGGGACCGCGGGTGCGGCCGCGGGAGGCCCCTTCCAACAAAGACGAACGCCCTCGAAGCGCCTGCGCAGGCTCCCGGTGCTTTTTCCTTCCGTCATTCTCCCTTTCCGGATTTCAGAAAAACTTTTCTTGCTTCTGGCCTCTCCCTTTCTTTCTCTACGATGTTCTCTGTGTCCTCCTCTACGTCTCTGCGGGACATATATTTTGCCTTTTCTTTACAGTTTTACGTTTCTCTACGTAGTCGTTTCTTCTCTATTGCTTTTCGTTTCTCTGACTTTATCGTTGCCTCTCGTCCCTTCCATTTCGGATTCTGACTCCCTCCGTCTGTCTCCAGGTTTCTCCCTCTCTCCCTCTCTCTCTCTTTTGTCCTTTTGTTTTCTCTTTTTCGTTCCCGAGCACCTCTTTTGTCTCTGTCTCTCTCTGTCCCCCTCCTCAGTGCTCTAGGCCAGGCTCCCAGTCGCTCCCCGAGACTAAACCCATTGGGCGCAGCCCCAGAGGCCTCATAGCAGCCCTGCCCCCTCCTCTCTCCGCCTCCCTGGGGCCACACGTCACCCTGCGAGCTCCGGTGTTGGGGCGCCTTCGGTGCACACGGGCCGCGGGATCGTCTGCGCTGGCTGGGCTGGAGGCAGGGGAGGGTGTCTGAGAAGCAGAGCTGGAGCTCCCCAAATTCCTGCGCTCACCTCCACCTCCGAGCCCCACCGATCCGGAAGTTGGGGTCCCCGGACTTAAAGACACCCCAGAGAGGGCCTGGGGGGACTCAGAACTTCGTGCCTCTTCGTGGGTGTTTTCCTGAAGTGCATCTGTCTTCTCCACTAAGAAGCCCAGTGAACCCCGGCATCCGTCATCAGGAAGCCAAAGGTTGGCCCCCCTGGCTGGGAATTTGAGCATCTAAGACCTACAGCGACTTTCTTTGCCTTTGCTGGCCAAATAGCCCCTTCTCCGGGGCCTGCCTCACTTTCCAATTTCCCTCACTTTTGTGCTATTTCTCTGTAATGATAAGCTTAATGGGGTTTGTTTTCCTAAATTACTTTTGTCGTTTCACCAGGGTGACCCTCCAGCCTCGGGACAGTTGGGGGACACGCCGGCATATTTTTCTTTCTCTCTGTTGCCTCGCTTTTCTCAAAAAACTAAAAGGCCTCTGACTGCAAAGGCCACTGGGAGTCGGGCCAGCTCCGGGACGGGGACCTAGTCTCAGCGCGGCCCTGGGGGGACCCAGGTTTCTCCCCACCCGGAGCGTCCTGGCGTTCCTCCGTTCCTCCTTCTCTGAGCGCTTCGCCCCACCCAAAGCTCGCCCAGCCACAGACGGGGTGAGAGTCTCTTCGAGTTAGGGCGCTGAGCCCACTTGCCCGGGACCTGGGGGCGTCTGGGGGCCCACCAGAGCAGTGCGGGCGCCCCCCGTGGGTGGGAGCGATTGCTGAGCAATGTGCGGGTGTTCGGTGCCGAACCCCCTCCTTCCCGATGTGAAAAGCCAGCGCCTGGAGGTCGCCGTGTCCACTGGAGCAATACCGCCGAGGACGCGGCTTTGAGGGACACAGCTCCAGCCCTTGGTGAGGACGGCTTTGAGGAAGAGCCGGGGCGTGGAAACATCCGGACCAGACAGGCGCCCCTGAGGCTGAGCTTAGGGGAAGGAAGGCCTGGAAGAGGCTGGGAGGCCGTCAGGGGCTGCTCCTTGGAGATCCTCACCCAACATTAGGGCCCACTTTGGCCTGAGGAAGTGGCGAAGCTCCGGAGACCGTGGGAGTGGGGACGCCCAGCCTGGCTTCGGCGGGCGAGAAGCAGCCGACCTCCGGGCCAGAGCGGGAGACTTGGCCTCGCCGTCCTTCCCCGCAGCCAGTCCTGGGGGTGGAGCGCCTGGGTTGGAGCGTCTCCAAAGCTGCCCCATTTTACAGACGCAGGACGGAGGCATGAGGCAGCCTCAGGGCCCAGAGGGCTGCTTGTTCGAGATCTCCCAGTGCGAAGGTTTGGGGGCACTGCCTGCAGGTGGGGAGGCCTGGGCCCTAGGAGTCAGCAAAGAGGGTCCCCGCGGCCGGTTCCCAGGATGGGTAGTTAGGCCACCGGGAGGCTCCGCAGCCAGTGATGTCTGGAATTACGGGGATGTGACGGACCGGCTCGGGGACAGGGCAGAACAGAGCCAGCCAGACAGACCAACAGGAGGGCTGGCCCTCGCTTCCAGCGTGTGGGAAATGTAGGAATGACTCCCCTTCCCCGGCACCCGGTACAGCCCCGCCGCCGAGAAACCGCGCACCTCCTACGCCTGGTGTGGTTTCCAGCGACCGAACATCTCTGCCAGGTTGGGACGCTCCTCTCCACTTTGCGGCTGGAAAAAACTTACGTTCGCAGCAGAACAGAAATTAGTTCGGGGCAGTCCCGCCGCGAGGACCTGCGCTCTCGCCTCCAAAGCCCGCGCTCTGACACTTGGGAGGAAAGGGGGTCTTTGCGTCTCGAGCGCTGCGCCGCGGGGCGGCCTAGGGGCTCCCGCAGCCACCCCGACCCTGGGCCCGTGGGTCTAGGTGGACAGAAGGGCCTTCTTGCTCCACCCTAGGCAGTCTCGGGCTCCGAGTTCCAAGGGGTCCAGCACCGCTTGCCTCCCTGGCCCGAGCACCGGTGTCCGTGGAGGAACTGGGAGACTTAGCCGCGGCCGCCGCGGCTCAGCGGGGAGACCGGGAGGCCGCGCTGCGCCCCTGTGCCGGGCAACCTTCGCCCGCCTGCCTTGGTGAGCTGCTGGAGCCTGCGACGCTAGTCGAGGACCCGCGGCCTCGCCAGGCTGATTCGGCCGCCAACGGCGCGGTTTCCCCGGCCAGGGTCCCAGCTGCAGCCGGCATCGTGCGTTTGCTCCGCATTGGTCCGGGTAGGCACTGAGGGTCAGGGGCCTCGGAATGTAGCCTCCTCCCGAGTTCCCGCCGAGACCGTCTGGCTCGGAATCGGACTCGGGTCGCGACAGCACTGAAAGTTCCGGGAAACCTCCGTCAAAATCTCAGCCTCGGCGTCAGAGCAACTAAAACGCTGCCCAAGGCCCGGGGTCCTGGAGCTGCGGCGGTTACTCCGCACCCTAAGCGGGCTTCTACCGCAAAACACGCCCGCGGCCCGGAGGGCCCCTCATTCCCAAGCGTCCACTTCGCGTGAGCCGCGCCTCTCCGCTCAGCGACGCCCAGACCCCGTCGCGAAGTTTCCTGTGGCTCAGACACCCGCCAGCTCCTGCAGAAATGCCGCAGCGAGGCGGGTGCGCCTTCCCTCGTGGCACCCAAAGGTGCGCGGCTGCCTTCTCTCGCCCCCTTGCTGTGTGGCCCTGAGCGGGTGGCTTTGATTCTCTGCGCTTTCGTTGTCACGTCTGTAAAATTAGGACGACCTGGTCTCTAAGGACGCTTCCAGGCCAGGGCTCATGGTACATCTGATTATGAGTGTATTGTGAGAACAGAATCATTTCAACTGTATTCATGGATCGGAAATCTAATTAAATCCCTTCTAATACTGTGGAGGTTTGACCAGAGGTGTTGCTCCTTTAAAGGAAAGAACGGGAGTGGGGTGGTGTTCCCCACTTCCATCACCTCTCTCTCTGCAAAGAAGTCGTCCGGAAGCTGGGCCTGGCTTGGCCTGGGTAGAGGTGCGGTTTCCTGATGGTGCCTGAGACCAGTGGTCATATCTGCCTCTCGCTTTAGACAAAGTTGTTCTCGCGGCAGACTGGCTGCCAGTTAATGAGTTAGTTATGAACCCCCTTTGATAGGTTCCCACTTGGAGTGAAGAGGTGGGCGGGAGAAGAAAAAACATATTCGAACAGAACATTTGGTTGGAGGATTCGACACCTGCCACCATCCCATCGGATTCCCAGAAAGGCCCTATGCTCCTTATTTTGCAAATAAGGAAGTTGGGGACCACGCAAGGCAGGTGACCGGCCCAGGTTCACTCTGAACCCCAGCTCAGCTCTGGGCTCCAACACGGGTGCGCCCGCCCGGCTGGCTACGGGGCCTGCGCCCCGGCGGGTGCCGACCCGACTACAGTTTGCAGCCTGGACAAGCTCCAGCCGCCGCGGGGTCACTCGAGAGACTTGTGCTGGCGGCAGACTCCCCCGATTTTAAAGAATCCCAATCTTCGCAAGAGTGAGAGGCTTCCACTGGCTGCAAGAGACTCCAGATCCCGCAGAGTTCCCGCGCTGGCCGGCTACCGAAATGTATTTGCGCTCAGGCCCTGCCGATTTATGACACTGTCGAAGGCCTGGAACCCTGGCCCGCAGCCCACCCTTTGCATCCTTCATCCCCCCCGCGCCAGGAAAAACCCGCTCTGCACCCTCGCCAACACAGGCGCAGCCCGCGGCGGGCGCGGAGCGCTCCAGAAGACGGACCCTCTCTCGGGAAGGCCTGCCCTGGCGGGTACTAATGGGCGAAACCCGCCGAGCCCCTGGGGCTGGAAAGGTGGCGCTGGGCTCAGAAGGGCCCTGGCGCATATCCGGAATGCTAAGCAGCTCGCGCTGCATCTGCTGTCTGGCCGGCCGCAGCTGGGACACTTTGTTCGTAGGACCTGGCGGGGGACTAAAGAGGCCGGTGGGGAGGCTGGAGACGAAACCCGACCCCGGGAACACGCAGGAAGAGGGCCCTGGGAGGGGGTCGCCTTTAAGTGGGTTTGTCGGAGGGGCCCCTCGGCGCAGGGATGGGGCCGTGCGCCGGGTCCCCCGCCCCGGAGCCCCCACCGCCTCCGCGGAGCTTCCGGCCACCTGTGCTCTCCCGCCGCGCGTGCGGGAGCCCGGAGGCCGCCGTTCGTTCGGAGCGTGCGCACAGCAGTCTCGCGGGACCGGACAACGACCCTGGGAGCTAGGTACGTAGTGCTGCAGTCCCCGTTTTACAGATGAGGACACTGAGGCTCTGAGGAATGACCCAACAGCCCCAAGGCCACTCCCAGGCCAGGACCTGAACCACAGCAGGTGAAAATCCTCACCCCTAACTCAGATACAACCAGGTTTGCCGAATTTAGGGCAGGATCTCAGTGGCCGCTGTTCCCATTACCGTGCCCTGGTCTTTCTCTCTTTGAGCTCCGTGAAGGGGGTTGGAAGGCGTGGGGTTTGCGCTTTTTCTGAGGGACTGAGGGGTCCTCCGCTGCCCTCTCCCTAAGCCCAGGCCAAACAAAGTGTCTTCTGAGGTCACGTGGTGCGGATGAGCCCTGGTGCAGCCAGACCCTGAGGATTCAGAGCTCAGGGGAAGAAGACCGTGCTTATGTGCAGTTTGCCTGCCAGGCCAAAACGCGCACAATGGATAGCGTCTCTTTACCAGGCCTCGGGGTAAAATCTCAGTTCGCCACCACCAGCTGTGTGGCCTGGGGCAAGTCACTTTGCCTCTCTGAGCCTCAGTGTCCTGTCTGGACTCTGTAGGGAGAGACCATCCTCCTGAGGTTCAGTATCAAATGCCGTCACCCGCGGAGCCCTCCACCAGGAGCCTGATGCGTGGTAAGCACTGGGATGCATTTACTATTCTTCTTCTTAGTGGAGGATGAATTTCCACAAGATCAATTTTTCCTGTTCTCCCAGAGAGAGAGGACGCAAACCCAGAGAAAGACGAGCAACCCGCTCGCCGTCAGACATGAAGCGGGGGAGCCGGAATTCAAACCGGGCTCCGTCAGCGTTCAGAGCCCCGACTCCCCTCTGTCTGGGCCAAGTCTCCCCCACAAAGAATCTTCTAGAAAGGGTTGTTGGCTTGTGGTAGAAAACCCAGGCTGTTGTAAGAAAGAGTAACCAGGTGCTCCGCCTCCTTCTGGGGCTTCTGTTTATTTTGGTTGCTACCGCTTGGCACACGGCAGCTGCTCGGTACAATAATAATAACAGTAAGTAGCATTTCCAGAAACATCTACCATGGGCCAGGCAGCTAACCAAGCATTTTGCACAGATGATCACATTGAACCCTTCAAGCAAACCTAGGCGGTAGCTCCCATTTTGAGGATGAGACACCGGGGGTTTGGGGACACTGAGTAACTGCCTGGTGCCACCCACAGGGGATGAGCCAGCATCCAGATGTTGTGACACCCGAGAGCGGAGGAGCCTCGTGTGTGTGTGTGTGTGTGTGTGTGTGTGTGTCCCGAGCTCCCACTGCGTGCCGAGCACAGTGCGCGCACAGCGTGTGCATTTTCTCACTCGGTCCTCACGATAACCTTCTTTGTGAAACTTTACTTTTGCGGACTTCAAAGTGTCTTTGCTCAAGGTCACACGTCTGGCTGACGACCACCGTTTTCTCTCTCTCTCTTCTGGCCCAGGACGCGCTGCTCTGTTGAGAACATTGAGGTTTTCCACCCCCGGTGTCAGGCTGCTCTCTGGAGATGGGGGTGGACACGGTGATGGGGGGTGTAGTTCTCACACAAAATGTGGCCTCGCCCAGGAGGGGGCGGGTGAACCTGGTCTTTCCTGGACTCTCTGGGGGAGGGAAGGTCAGTGGTGTTCAGCAGACAAGCACAGACTGTCTGGAGGAAGATGAACATAAATGAGAAGCCAGGGTTGAGGTGGATGGGGGGGCCCGCAGGCCCACAGGCCCGCTGTCTGTGGTGAGGACGCAGCCGAGGGCCTGGGTGGGAGCCGCTTCTCATGGCCCCCCCCGGTCTCCCTCTCCTATCCTGGCTTCCCTCCCCCCCTCCACACTATATTGGGGTCTGTCCCCACCTGCCTCCAGAAGGAGCTGCCCTAGACACAGACCTCAGGCCTTCTACGTAGTTCAGGTTCAAAAGCAGGGAAAGGGGGGGACATCCAGCTTACCCAACTGCATCTGAGACTTAACGATCAAGCAACACAACGGATTATGTTGCTTGTCCTCAAATGCATCAGGTGAAAAGCAAACGACCTTGAACCTGGAGTTATTTAATCCCGAAGGGCAGAGTCCGAGCTGTCCTCTGGGATTTGTTTCTTTCACATAAGCCAGGTTTTGCCAACCTGGTCCCATGCTGCGCCAGACAGCCTCCTCCCGGGCCCCAGAATGCTCGGCGTGCTGGGCACTTAGTAGGTGGTTCAGTGGAGCCTGGCGAATGGCCCGGCTGCCAGCATCCTCTCCCCGTCACGTCTGGCTTGCTGGTTAGTGAAGGTCGGAGTCCGAGGTTTCTCTGCAGGAAGCTTGCTTGGGCACCCTGAAGAGACAGTTGAACCTGCACTTTATATAATTTAGAAATGACTTGTCAGCGGCGACAATTCACAAAAATATATTCCTGTTGCGGCATCTCCCAATCGCCAAGATTTACAGCCTCATCACTCGGATCCGAAAGCACACCCGCGTGCTCCAGCAAATGGGAAAATGTATGAACAATTTCTTGGCTTTTTTTTTTATCAAGTGTCCCCAAATACGTAAACTCTGAGAGCGCCTTATTCTTCTTAAATGATCGTTCATTTGTCTCTAGACTCTATCTTTTGGCACAATTTATTATTCTCTATTTCAAAAAACTTAAACGCATTTTGCATATTAGCACGTAACTCTTGTTCCTGTCTCCTCAGTTGTGGAAAGGGCTGGATGGCTTTTATAAAGAAAAAAATGGCTAATAAAATTGGCCTCAGCACCATCGCTCTGCAATTCTTATGAACAGTAAAGTGGTACTTACCGTCATTGATGTTAAAAGCTATTTCTAAATTATGGTGCCATTTATTATCTCTAGTGTCCAAAGTAAGTTTAAATGATGCTTATAATTCATGTTTTACCAAATTTCCTTTCCCCCCGGAGGATACCTCTGATTAACTTATGCGCATTAAAGCGCTTTTTAAATTCTTCTTTTATTGCCATTATGCTCTGAAAATCTCAGCGATTCTCAAAAATGGGTAATAAACTTGAGATAAAATGCTACAGTTTTAGATCAATGCTGACATATCGCTGTGGTGATTTCTACAGAGCTAAAGTGATAATGCTTCATATTTACGGAATATATACTAGGTTATTACTGCGGTATTACCATTTTGTTCTAAGATGAAATGAGTAATTTACCAATTTATTAAACAGTTACATTTAAGTATTGCTGAGGACATTACCACCCCAATCTGTTTACTTAGCTTGAAGAGTTACCATTAAGATACCCTGTTTATTTAGGTAAAATTTGTAATCATCATGCCTTCCATTAACCAACTTATTTTTCTGCAAGGCTAATTGTCTGGAAATGAGTTTCTCCTTATTTACTGTGCGACATTCTGCTTAGCTGGCTAAAAACGTCACCCCGGCAAGAAGTGCTAGGGAAATTAATAATACATACAGAGAACAGTTTTAATTAGTATAATACCAAATGTTAATAAAAGATTTATGACACCGTGAAAAAGTTCTAACGGAGGAGATCTTGAGCTCTGGGCTCCATTTGTCAGGTGCGGACAGCCTTCCGTGTGACGCGCAGGTCTCGGGAGCTGCCCCGCCTCCTGGGAGCACCGGCTGCAGGGACGGCCTCTGCCTTTAGGACCGGCTGCTGGGAGTTGAACAGAGAGAGTTCACACTAAGGAAGGAAGGGGAGTTTACAAGGTGGATGTCGACTGCCAGTTCTAACTTGAAAGACACCAAGTTTTCTGCAAAGAAGGAGGGAACACGGTACCAGCCTGAGCCACTCGCTACCTCCCCGCTCCCCCCAGACATTCCCAGGGCACATTGGTCTCTAGTCCCACTTGGGAACAGGACTTTGAGAGGTTGGGCTGCTGTTAGATTAAAAACTATGGGGGAAAAAAATGGATCGGCGTGGGACTGGGAAGAGGACACGTGATATTCATGAGCATCTATTATGCACCATGTGCTTACACGCGGTGTACTTTCACCGGCACAGCTGAGAGCCAGCTTCTGCCTTGGGTTGCAGGTCAGGAAGGGAAGCCCTCGCCTTGCCTGACGTTATGCTACTAGTGAGTAGAGCAGGACTCGAACTCAGGTCTGCGGAAACCGCAGAGCACTGACTCCCGGGTGGCAGTACAGTGTGAGCAGCGAGCAACCCGTTATTCATCGGCACCTTTTGTCCATGTGATGCCAGCTAGCGAGCGTGCAGACAAGCGCTCGGATGCTCCCCTTTGCATCTGGACAGCTGGGCGGGTGGGCACGTTCCCATCCCCCCACTGTCCTTCTGGCTCCGAGGGGCAGCCTTCTTTCTTGACATGCCCATCTGCCCTGTGATGTGAGCTCGCAAGGGCAGGGGAGGTCTCTTATCCCTAGATCCTCCATGCCTGCCCCATGCAGGGCCCTTTTAAAAAGATTGAAGGGTCCTGGCTGGTGTAGTTCAGTGGATGGAGTGCAGGCCTGCGAACCAAACAACCTCGGTTCAATTCCCAGTCAGGGCACATGCTTGGGTTGCAGGCCAGTTCCCAGCAGGGGACACACATGAGAGGCAACCATACATTGATGTTTCTCTCCCTCTCTCCTTCCCTTCTCCTCTAAAGATAAATAAAATA
>PVKM010027329.1:0-18826 GCA_004027735.1 Carollia perspicillata | reverse complement strand
GAATGAGTTTTCTCCTTTTGATAAAAGAAAGTGGCTGTGGGTGTACCTCGCTTCAGGCAGTGGGTGTGAAATCCTGAAAATACCTGTGTAAGACAATCGTAGTGAACTAAAACCATCTGTTTTATCTTTCCAAAGCCCAAGAATACAGTGGACATTTAACCTTTTAGATTTTGGATTTGCTTAAAGCAAGGCATCTAAGAAGATCAAAGAAGGTGCTCTGAGATGCTGATAGAGAAGATACACAGAGTTCAGTTCTGGTTAACTCATTTTACCAGGGGAAGTTCATCAAACAAAGCGAACTCACCAGTGGTTTAACTCACCAGCTCTTGGATTCCAGTGCTACAGGCAGGCTGGGTGGAGGCAACTTGCCCGGGTTCAATTGATTTTAAAGGCCAGGTGTTTGTGTAGGGGGAGGAAAAGCATTTAAAATGTATTCAGGAAAAATGTATTCAATTAAGAAAAGAGAAACCCATTTTGAGAATTTAGTGCCTGTGTTCATTTTATAGGCGTGTTGGGAAATTATCAGCAGGTGTATGGATTTGGTCACAAAGCCCGTGGGTTGATTGGGGGAAGAATGTTGCTTCTTGGGCAGTGGCCAGAGGAGTCAAGAGATGTTTTGGGAGCATTCTGAAGCATTCCTCTTTTCCTCCTCTTTGTTGGCGTCTTCCTGGCTGTCCAGGACCGACTCCCTGACGCGCAGTTAAGAAGTCACAGAGAACTAGAAGGCGCCCTTCATTTCTTTATGTCACCACGTGTGCAGACACAGTGCTGAGTTCTGGAGACAGAGACACAGTTCCAGCCTTTAAAGAACTCAGAGGTGGAAGGGGGAAACACACAGAATCTCAATAATGTAATGTAATGTGATGAATGCTATAAAGTGTTGCGGTTTTGGAGAAGAACTGATTAGTTGTCCTGAGGACATCAGAGACAGCATCACAGAAAGATGGAATCTGAGGTGGATATTGAAGGGTCTTTCTGGGAGGGATATTTCCCTCCCAGAAAAAGAGGGGAAAAGGGTAGACCAGGTGGAGGGAGCAGCCTGTGAGAAGGCATGGAGGTGTGAAGCAGACGGCACCCCTGGGAGAGTGGCTGGCAGTTCATTTAGCTGAAGCAGTGGTTTGGGAGGCCCATGGAGGGTATTTTGGGAAATAATCCCAGACTACAAATGGCTGGATAGCCTAGCCTAGGGAATCTAAACAATCATTCAGGAAGTAAATAACTTCTCCATCAGAAAATAACTGTAAATGATAGTTAGAGAAATATATTACGGTTGTCAAAACCCCCAGAATTTCTGAGTGCGGACCTCTGGGGGCTCACGTGTAGTGTCTGGTCTCTTCTTGGTTCCGATGCGGGTGTCAGAAATCTGAATCGTGTCTGAAAACTGACCCTGAGGGAGACAGGAAGTGTTGACAGGCTACAGAACCAACCGACTGCGCAGAACTGTGGGATTGAGGTTAATATATAATTTGCTGTAACTTGGGTGAGTGCAGTTCAGGGAGACTGCCAAGAAGATAGGCGCCTGCTCATCTGATCACAGTTGTGTGCTCTGAGCCCCTGTTCCTTTAACGTGGGCCGGGCATGGGAAGACAAGAACATCCCTTTGCATAGTCAGGGCAGTGCCTGGAAAACCCAGGGTGGGAGGAGTGGCCAGGAGCTGAGCTGCCTGTGGCTGGAGACCCCCTGAATGGGCAGAAGTTCATGATCAGTGCTCCTAAAAACCGTCAGGTAGGCAATCAACTGTGAGAAACTGGTCCAGCTCTTTAGGTTACTTTTTAAATGAAGATTTTGTATCTCCTCAGAGAACGAGTTGTCAAGGCCCATTTGGCCCAGGAGAGCCTCGTGGCCTGTCCTTCTTACCCAAACCCTGCAGGCATCTGCGAGCAGCTGCCTGTGGTAGCTTTACAGGGGACCCCTCCCTCTGTCTTTGTGTATTCCTTCTGGAAAGGGACACTGAGCTGTGGCAGGAGGGACCCTGAGTATCAGGACTGCAGGCTTAATTCTAACTCTAGCTGTTGGTTGCTTCATGATTCAGGACACTCTATAGCACTTCTTTCTCTGGGGGCCTCAGTCTCTCCATTTGGGAGGTGGAGGCATTGGAGGCTCATGGCTGTTGGTGACTCTGACAACCTAAGGTTCTGCCTGCCTTCGAGGCCTGTTTCGGGTTCTCCCCTCTGTGACACCACCTGGAAGGGCCTGGGTGGCTCAGGCAGCTGGTGGGCAAAGAAGAACTGCCCTACCTTTGGCTCTGCCTCCTCAGGTTCCTTGGAATCAATTCCAATAAATAAGGAAAGCTTTCGGGAAATAAAACCAGACTCTTTAAATTATGGGCTGGCAAAACAAGGCCTCCAGGCCGAATCTGGCCTGTGGCTTGTTTTTGTAAATAAAGTTTTATTAGAAACTTTACACTCACACATATTCATTTCCACGTTGTCTGTGAGGGCTTCTGTGCTGCCATGCCAGAGCTGAATAGTTGCATCAGGGACCGCATGGCCTGTAGGGGTTAAAGTATTTACTCTCTGGCCCTTTATTGAAGCATTTTACTAATTCCTGTGGCAGGTGCTTAATAAGTTTTTGTTAAATGAATGAATGGATGGATGAATGGATAGAAAAACCTGAATTTATGAAATAAATATATAACCTGACATTCAGCTTTTTGTGACACATTTCAGGTCCCAATTTTCCTTTAAATAAAATCAGGACAGTGGTACTTATAAAATAGGCAGTACTTAGGATTATTTCCCATAATATAATTTCAAGTGTTTAAATACTTTTAAAATATAACTACCATCTATTAAGCTTTATATGTGTCAAGCACTCTATTAAGGCCTTCATTTTTATGACCTCATTTAATCTTCATGACCACTCACTGTGAGGGAGGAATTATTGACCCCAATTTATAAAAGAAGGAGCTGAACCCAGAGAGGCTAAGTCACTTGCCCGGGTCCTACAGCTGGGGAGGGACTGAGCTGGAGTCCAGCTCCAGGGCATCTGGCTCTTAAGCCTTTCCATCATGCCCCTGCCTCCGAGCGCTGGTAAGTGATCCCCTCCCCGCTTTCAAATAAGAGAAGCAGATACTGGTCTTGGGGAGGTCTCAAGATATGGAAGAGTAAAAGGAAAAACTAAAAGGTTGGCTTTCAAAATTTTACCCATTTAAGTAATTTAGAAAGCCATGAGGTTATTCATCATTGAAAGCACACTTCAGAAAACTCTCCCCCTTAAAATTCAGCTCAGTTATGTTTTATGGAAAAGCTGAATCAGAGACCATGTTGTTCCCTTGGAAAGACAAATCGTAGTAAGTTTTCGGGAGCTGGAAAATTTTCATTTGTTCAGTAATATCGCGTGTAACGGTAATATGCCTTTAAAAGCTACCTTGCTCCAGAAACCTCCGTTGCCAGTTGAAGGGACCTTACTGAGAACTGTGTGCCCAGCACACGGCAGACGGGAATGAATGAACGCATGCCTTCTAGCCCTTCCTGGTAATGCCTTCCAGTATAATTGAGTGTGTGTGCTCTTATCCAGAATATTACAGAGTAGGCACCAGTGCCCTCCCCGTATCTTTGTACCGCCTACCGAGCCTACCTACCACAGTGCCTGGCACCAAGTAACTGCTTCATAAACGTTTGTGCCATTAAAGTGGTGGGATGGGCTGTGGCCCCCAAAGCTTTACGGACTGAGTGAAAGACATGTCAGAAATAGTGTGAAGATAAGATGGATTTCTCTCTGTATCAGGGGAATGATTTAAACCCATAATAATATTGAGGGTGAAAAGTCCAATAAAAGCAAAGAAAAACATATTTGTTGCTTTGGCTAGAAAGCATATTTGTTTCTTTATTCTGGAAAATATATTCACAAAAGGTCATTGAGTTTGCTTTTCTTTTTCCTACTCAGTTGCCAGTTCCCGGGGCTGTTTAATGCATCTACTTAACTTTTTATTGAAGTTCTCATAATATATGTGGCCCTGAATGAGGATTTTCCCCCACCCACCTCTTCAGTTGCCAATTAGTTGTTTATCTTTTTTTGTGTTTTACAAATGACCTATTATTTTTCATGCTGTTTTGGATTGCGGTGAACATTTTAGCTTTTGGGAGTCAGGCAGCTGCTCAGGGGCCTGCTCAGTTAGCTCAGAGTCAGCAGCGCTCATCTGCTTTGGTTTCCATGGCAGAAGCAGGTCAGGAGCTCTGGACGGACACCCGCACCTTTTGTGTGCTTTGGCAGACAGGACAATTAGGCAAAGCCGGGCATCGTGACCTCAGCCTGGGGTCGCTCCTTGAAACAGGTTCCTCACCTTTTTCTCTTGGGATCAGGGCAGTAGCCAGTGTCTTTTTGCAGCCTCTTGGTACTTCTGCATTTTATCAGACTGTTCCCCTCAACTAGGAGGTTGGATCTACTCTGCCCAATTTCCCTCTCCACCAGCCTTTTCCCTCTCACTTAATTTGCTTCCACCTATAGCTTTGATCACTTTGGGAATAAAAAGCACCAGGGCACTGGGATATTATTATTGGCCTCTGTGTGTTTATTTTTGCAAATGCACTGTAATTCGTGGTTGGTCTTCTGGCCAGCCTGAGACCACCTGACCCTCAGCAGCTCTGGTTTCTCAGGTCACTCTATGGGAGAAAAACAGTTTTGCTCATTTCTCTCATTGCCGATGGTGAGAGCCTCCGAGTGAGGAAGACTTTCTGGATATGGAGAAAGCAGAGCCAGGGGAATACCAGTAATTATGGTAATCTGAGAGCATTACATCTTCAAATATTACACATTTTTGGATAAGCAATTCTGTTGTTTTTGAAGTTTGGTTGTCTTTTTGTTTCTTGGGTAGTGGCCTGTAATTTTGTATTAAGGAAAAATGCCTAACTCTTCTATGTTGACTTGATGTGGAAACGAGGGCTGGCTTTCCGTTTTTGTTTTTCATTTTGAATGTTCATGAAAGGAGACCAGGAGGATGTGTGGGTCTATAATATACTCCTTTGTGTATGAAGATGAAACTAATAATAATAATACCATCTTCTGTGGTGAAATGCTTTTAACTTTCAAAGCATGGCTTCTTTTATGAGCTTATTTTACCCACCAGAAAGGTGATTTCAGTTACTTTTCCTGGGTAGCGAGGCTGGGGAGAGTAAGGGAAAGCTTATCTGACTGTGTGGGTGAGGCGGAGAGGCCTCGTCCCAGTGGCTTTTCATCAGGGGTGAGTACAGAGTCACTGGGGGAGCCCTGGTGAAGGACATATGCACAGACCCTCCCCAGGACCCTCAGGGACGGACAGTCCAGACGGAGATGTGACTACCCATTTGGAAAATGTTTCCGGGGGGCTTCCATTGTGCCCTACTGATTAAGAACCACTGTATCAGTCCACTCCCTCTACTGGACACCTCCAGGGGTTACAGTCATCTGACTGGGCGGGAGGCCATGCCCTCTGTGGCTGGGACCCCAGGAGAGTGATTACTGATCTGGGGATTGTGTAGAACCTACAATGGCAGCCACTCTTGGCAGCTGACCACAGGCAGAACCTTACTAACCAGTTTAACATTGAACATTCCCACTGCTCACTGGCTGTCCGTAGATGCCTCTCCCACACATTGTCTCACATAGCCATTTAAGCCAGTTCTATCACCAGAGAAATATGTCGACTAGTCCTTTGAGAGAAAATGGGCCTTCAGCTGGATTCAGGAGGTGTGATTTCAGGAGAATTATTTAATGGATTTTCCCATTAAATGGATTTAATGGATCATGGGTTTCTTTGACTTCAGTTTTGTTGGTCGTGGTCTATGGCTAATGATATGTACCTCACAGGACTGGGGCAGAAGTAGGAGAAATAAAGGTGCAGGTGATGCCTCTGTTCTGTTAAACCTTACGTAGCCTCCCTGAGTAGCCATGTCTTCATTTGCAAGATGAGGCTAAGAATAGCTACCTTACAGGTTTGTTGTGAGGACTGCGAACATGTGGTCCAGTAAGAAATTCACTTTGCATTCTGCGTGGGACAGAGCAGATACTCAGTGTGGAAGGACAGTATGTTCCTTGCTGCTTTGTATTCTGGGTCTGTGCCCGGTAGGGATGCATTTGGTACAGCTGTCATCCTGGAAAGGTCGCCTAATGCCCCGCACTCCTGGTGGTAGTGAAGCCAGTGATGGCTGTGACAGTAGAAGGAGCTCCCTTTTATTGAATGCCAGGCACTGTGCTAGGCACTTGGGATACAATGGGGAGAAAAAGCTGGACCTCACTGAGCTTAACAATGAGAAGGCCCAAAGAAAAAGTTTTTAAAAGCATGACTCTTCTCTGTGTGTATAAAGAGGAAAGCTTTAATGGAATAGGATGGCTTCAAAAATGTGTACTTCATAATGCAGTGGGTAGAGTGTGGGACGTGTCTTCTGGGAGGAAACTGGAGTTCTGCATTTCCTGCCTGCTTGTGCTTTTGAACTTGTGGCTGTAATGCTGCCCCGCCTGAGGTTTCAGCAGTTAATATTTCCCAGGGCAGCGTGCTGGAAACGCCCTGTGGTCCCGTACGAGGAGGATATACTCTGGGCAGAGGCGAAAAAGACCATTTTCAAAGTCTCCCTTGAAGACTTTGTTGAGTTTTAACTTGAATTTCTCCCCATCTCCTTCCTCAAATGTTCCCAGTGCTTGATACGCATAAACATGCCAATGTTTTGGAAGACTCAGGTTTGACCACCGTAAATTGGTTCATATTTCCAGCAGGGCAGTTATTTAATTTCCTGTTGGAAGTCTACAAATGTTGGCACTGTTCGCTCTTTGGCAAAGGACCAAAACCCAGTACGGTATCATTAGCATGTTCTGGTATATAGATTAAAGCATGATTGTCTTTAATAAGAGGCCATCCCTGTTAAGGACGGGGCTTGGGGGCTGCAAGGGTGCAGGGAAGCACAACTGAGCTTTCTAATCAAAACCAAAGTGTAGTAACTGGGGCTCACTCAAGAGAAGGGTTAGAAGCAGGGCAGAACTCTGTTTTCTTGTCTCAGTTTCATTTGTTTGGGTTATTTTTCTCTAGACTCTGGGAGAGTTGTTGAGGCTGAGGCTGGCCTGGTTTGTGGAATGTTCTCTTTGAGGCCCTGTGCTTCTCTCTCTCTCTCTGTCCTTCTCTCTCTCTTCCCCTGTCCCCACCTCGTCTCTGCAGTCCAGCTCCTGGGAGCCACCTACCTCCAGAGCGCTCACGGGAAAACCACGGAGTGTCTCCACAGAGCCCATTCTAATCACTGAAATGTGATAAAGAAGGCATTTCTTGAGGCCCTGACGGGGGTGAGGCTTTTGCATAGATTCTTCCCAATCTTCACAGTAACCTTGTGAAGCAGGCATTTTTGCTACATTGAGGGTGAGATGACTGAGATACAAACAGATTAAGTTCTCTGTGGACAGTGAGTATCTGAGCTGGGGCTTGAACCCAGTTCTGTCTCTTTGAAAGTTTCTTACTCTTTCTATATGCTGTGTCTATACTCTAGTAGGGTTCTGGGGAAAGAAAGCATTGGAGTATTTGGGGGGATGGTGAGAAGTTTGAAAATTTGCCAAAAATGAAGCTTGGAGAATTATTTCTAGATGCCTCATGTGACACTCACCCTGTCTTTCGTTAGCAGGGATACTTCATTAGCAGAGTGGGTTCCTTGGTAAAAATGACTGTAGAGATACACTTTTCCCATATATCGTGTCATGAAAAGTGTCAAACATATCGAAAAGTTGATGTCAGTGAATATATATGTTCCAACCAATTATTTTCTTCTGTGTGCCAGACATGATGACTGCTTTACTAAACTTATCTCATTTATCCTCCCAGCGTTCCCAATTATAGAGGTGCAAACTGAGCCTCAGTGAGGGTAACTTCCTCAGCTTGCCTAGCTAGTAAGTTGCACAGAGCTGGGATTTGAAACAGCGGCACGGAGACCACAGTGTAATTTCTCTGCATTTCCAATTACTCTTTCCTGTATTTCTTTTTCCCTTGATGTCACATTATTTAGAAAATCAGGCTCTTGATGGGAGGTCCTGGAAGGTTACTAATAAGGCAAAATTGTGAAAGGCCCAGAAGTCAGAATCTCCTGGAAGCTTCCCAAGATTCTCTGGGACAAGACCTTCTTCCTCCAGGGATCCTTGTCAGAGTTTCTCTGGGGCAGGGGCAGAAAAGAAGTTCTGCACTTCCCAGAGTGGCATAGAAAGTTTCTGTAGCTTTTGGAATTTCTTAGGACTTACTCACATCTCCCTTTCACACCTTAAAAAAACATCCAAACCTGTTCCTTTGGGTCATCGGTCAGTTAATTTTGTCACTGTGAGACCTCCAGACAGTGTGTCTTCCTGCAGAGGAAGAGGATGGCATGACTCATGGGGTCAGGTACCAGTGTGTAAGTGTCTTTTGTAAGGGACCAAGCTTAAAAGATAATTGTTGCTTTTTGGGATATTTATGTTTGAACCTGCTGACTGGGTGTGACCTTGAGCAAGTCATGTCAGCCTCTGAAACTCTGGACCTCCCTGAAACAGTAATGATTGTCAGGGAGATGGAGAAAAGGTACAGAGAGGTGGAGTTCCTTCCATCAGAACATTTAAGCCAAGGCATGTGCCCTTGAAGAAGATGCTGTTGGAGACTGAAGATGTGGCCAAGACAGGAATTGCTATGGAAAGGCAGCAACTCCCGAGGCGGAATTGCTGAGTCAGGTGCCATGTCCGAAGCTGTTTTAATGTTTTAGCGATCCCTACAAGGCCCTTTATGAGGCTGGTGCCTGTCCTCTACCCCACCCAGCCCCACAATTCCCTCAGTCTGCTGTAGTTTTCTGCACACCTGTTCTGTTATTTAAAGATAGCTATCCCCCTGTGCTACCTCGTGCACAAAGAGCCAGTGTTCAGTAAGATGGACTTGGGAAGTTGAGGCTGTACTTGAGCTGTTGAGGATTTTATCTGTCTGTCTATCTATCTATCTATCTATCTATCTATCTATCTATCTATCTATTATTTTTGACTTTGTTTTTAGTTTTTAGCTCGAAGGTCCAGGGAAGGAAAGTTGCCCTGGAACAACTGAAATAGTCTAGCACCTTCAGAGAGCGATTTTTGCCTCCCTCTTCTTTCCTGTCTTGCAGTCATTTCTGCTGTGTGTGGGTTAAGGTTTGATTTTTAAGTTTAGCTGGAACTAGTTTATTTTATGGCCTTGAGGAGTGTGTGGATAAAAACTTAAAACACACCACGACAGTAAAATTCAAAGGTCAGAGGAGGTTCTGGATGAGCTACTTGCTTGGGCTGGTTATATAGTCATAGCATTAGGACTTTATAAGCATATCTTTTTCATGTAAAAGGTATTTTTTCAATGTGCAGTAAGTCATTTGTTTATTTCTCACTAGGTATTGTTTTTACTGCTGTTGTACAGATGAGGAAATGGGAAGTTTAATAGCTCACGTGAGGGGATGCAGCTAGGAAGCAGCTGGGGCTTGAACCGAGATCTCCGACACCAAGCTTGTCCTTGGAATCACAGTAGAATCCACTCACCATGACAGACTTCTGTCCTACGGCAAGCCGTGCTAGCTGGTGTTCTGCAAGGAGCCCCTGGCAACAGAGGAAGGGGGAAGAAAACTTCTTTGTGTTTGATCTTCGCCCAAATAGGCCTTTTTATGCTCAAGGTCGTGACCAGAGAGAAGCAGCACTCACTGTCTTCAGCTCTCCTTGTACCTGGATCAGAGCAAGGTGTTTTGCATAATTTTCACATCGAACCGGGATGTCATTATCCTTATTCTACTGATGAGCTTCAAAAAACCACATACCTTATCTCCAAGTTTACCTGGGAAGACTGTGCTGCTAAGATTTGAGTGCAGGTGTTCAGCACGCCCTCTTGCATCCCTGTTCAGTTTTAGTGACCTTTGCCTGACAATTATATGATGGTGTTTGTGGCTTTAATTTCAAAGACCTCTTAAATTATGGTATGGTTGATCTATTTGGTATCCATCAGCAGCTGCTGAAACTTCTCACTGCTACATTTGGAAAAGAAAATAATAGTGAGTTGATGTGTTAGTGATTCAGGACTTCTGGGAGACGGGAAGCACCCGTGTGTACTTATTTTGAGTCAATACGTTACGAATGACTCTGGCCCAGAAGGAGAAATATCTGTCTTGTGAAATTGAGTGCAGGTCTCTTAGTGGCTTAGCTCAGCAGGGAGCCAGTTATTACATAAGCTGAATACCAGGTCCACGGGTTTCCCTAGCCTGAAAAAGCAGCAGTGTCTGCAGTTATGAGGAAAACAGAAAGACCCATTTCTCTGTGGAGTGATACTGAACAGGCAGCTTCAGCCATGAGGATATTCTGGCCAGAGGAAAACGTAGCTTAAGGAAAGTCCCAGCTGGTTCAAGTAACTTAAGCCTAGCTATTCATGAAATATCTGACAGTTTCTCCCTCCACAAATGGCTGGGGACTGAGTCAGACTTGCTCCAGGAACCGGTGTTCTCGTTTCGGCATTATGAGTTTACTCCACTTCGCACACTAGACAGTTTTGTGAAACGCTGTATTTAGAACAAACTTTTGGGGTGGGGTGGGGGGATATAAAAGCATTTAATGAATGTACTGGGAAGTTTACTGTGATGAATCCTTTTGTGAAGAAAGTAACCACCAGTGGATTTCTAAATGAGGACTTTCGCGTGTCTAGCACTGTGCTTGGTGATACGGCAGCCATAGAGATATGAGACATGTACAGTATGAGAAAGGAAGCTCCGTGGAAGCAGGGATTTGCCTGTTTTGTTTGCCCACAAAACCATTACATTTGAAACAGTGTCTGGCACATAGTAGATGCTAAATAGATATTTGTTGAATGAGTGAGTGTACCTCTGTGCCCATAAGATCTTGAAATCTGGTTTGTTTGCAATATACTTAATTAATTAATGTTCACTATCATGATTTTATTCATTTACTCTACTTGTGTGAGTATCTTGGAGCCCTCAGTTTTATTAGATTTTCAATTCCTCTTACATTTAATTAAAAAATTAAGCCAGGGACGTGCTTGCAGTAGAAAATGAGAAAAAAGAGAAGTAAAAAGAAAAATAGCTAAGATATAATCATTATTTTCATTTAAGCTTATATCCTTCAAAACTTTTTACGTAAATGTAAATTTAAAAAAAAAAGGGCTCATCCCCTTGCAAGTTGATTTTATGACTTGCTTCCCTCCCCTACCTTGTCAGTTTTACTGTGAAGAACTTTCTGTATCAAAATACGTAGATCTCACATAATTTGACAATTTAGTATTAGGTGTGATTGTATCACAATTTTATTTTTGTCTGTTGTTGAATGTTAGTCTTTTTCCCTCTTTTTTTCCTCTCTTTTTCTCTCTCAAACGATGCTGTGATTGTCTTTACACTTTTCCACAAATCCATGATTATTTTCCTGGTAATAATCCTTAGAAGTCAAATTACTGGGTCAAAAGGCAAAGACTTTTGGTACATTGCCACCCTAAAGACTGGGAAGATGAATACCCCTCTCTGAAGTCTATTGAAAGAAAGTGGTTTCTTCCTTTACCTATACTGATACTGTGTATTGTCATGATTTCTTTAATACTTGACTATCTTCTAGGTTAAAAAAGTGAATATTATTATTGTTGATCTTTACATCATTTAAATTTTACTGGTGATGTCAAACATCTTTTTTATGTTTTTGGTTATTCATATTTTTTAGTGTTACCAGATTCATGAGCACAGATTTTTACTTGGTTCCTCCCAACCCACAATGGGTCTTGCTATTGGCACTTATCCTACATCGGATATTTTTGATCTTCTTCTTTTCCTTAGACAAGTCCCTGTAACATTTCATGTAATAAGGGCTTGGTGATGATGAACTCCTTTAATTTGACCTTATCTCGGAAGCACTTTATCTGCCCTTCCATTCTAAATGAAAGCTTTGCTGGATAGAGCAATCTTGGATGTAGGTCCTTGCCTTTCAAGACTTGGAATACTTCTTTCCAGCCCCTTGTTGCCTGTAAGGTCTCTTTTGAGAAATCAGCTGAGTCTTATGGGAACTCCTTTGTAGGTTACTCTCTCCTTTTCTCTTGAGGCTTTTAAGATTCTCTTCTTTAATCTTGGGTAATGTAATTATGATGCGTCTTGGTGTGTTCTTCCTTGGGTCCACCTTGTTTGGACTCTGAGATTCCTGGACTTCCTGGAAGTCTATTTCCTTTGACAGATTCAGGATGTTCTCTTTCATTATGTTTTAAAATAAGTTTTCAATTTCTTGCTCTTACTCTTCTCCTTCTGGCACTCCTATGACTCAGATGTTGGGATGTTTAAAGTTGTCCTAAGCCTCTCCTCATTTTTCAAATTCTTCTTTCTTCATTCTGTTCTGGTTGAATATTTATTTCTTCCTTCTGGTCCAAATTGTTGTTTTGAGTCCCAATTTCCTTCCCTTCATTGTTGGTTCCTGTACATTTTCCTTTACTTCATTTTGCTTAGCCTTCACTTTTTCCTCTATTTTGCGACTATATTCAGCCAATTCTGTGAGCATCCTGATTACCATTGTTTTGAACTGTGCATCTAAGAGGTTGGCTATCTCTTCATTGCTTAATGAAGCTTCGATCTGTCCTTTCATTTGTGTCGTATTTTTTTGTGTTGGCACACCTGTTACATAGTAAGGGGCAAAGCCTTAGGTATTTGTCAGGGTAGGGCAACCCATGTTGCTCTGTTGTGACACTGTATGTGTGGGAAGGGGTCTGAGAGGGAACAGTGCTGCTTGCTGGGCTCTCAGTGAGCTTTCAGTCACTTCCTCCTCTTCCCACAAGCAAATTGGGCCTTTCTTGTGCTGATTCCCATGTGGGGTGGGTTTGTGCACGTTCTAGGACCCTGTGGGTCTCTTCAACGAACTCTCCTGTGGTACTGAGAGTTACTTCTGCTGCCTCAACTCCCACAGGTTTTTTAAGTAAGAGTTTTTTTGTTTTGTTTTATTTTAGAGTATGACCCCAATTTATTTTAAAGTATGATCAGTCAGAGGTTTTGAAGCTTTATTTCCCCATGCTAGAACCCTCGGTTATGCAGTCTGTCTCATTGTCCAGTTGTTCCTCCTAGCCTACCTGCACTCAAATGTGGGACCACCCAGTCCACAATCTGCCATGTCACCTGGTCTTCCAGCCTCTGCCTTGCCTCAAGTCCTCTCTGCCCCAGCTGCCCATCCGCACCCCTTTTACCCGTCTGGATGAATGTTTCTTCTTTAACTCCTCAGTTGTCGGACTTCCATACACTTCGATTTTCTGGCAGTTCTGGTTATTTTTTTGTCTTTAAATTGTTGTTGTTCTTTTGGTTGTGTGAGGAGGCACAGCGTATCTACCTATGCCTCCATTTTGGCTGGAAGTATGTTAAATATTCTAATGTAAACTAAAACCACAATAAGACACCACTACACACCCACCGAAAGGCTGTAATTTTTTATGTAACTCCAAAATTAACATATCTAAGAGAACATGTCTACACAAAGACATGCATTCAAATGTTCAAAGCGGACTTATTTACAATAGCCAAGAGTTGGAAACTCTGTAATATTTATCAGTTGGTGAAAGGATAAATGAACGGTGGTGTGTCCACGTACTGGAGCAACGTACTGCTATAAGCTCCATCATAGATAAACCTCAAGAACATCATGCTGAGTGAAAGAAGCCTGGAATAAGAGAACATACATGATTCCGTTTATGTGACGCTTCTAGAAAAGGCAAATAACTAGACAGAAAGCAGGTGAGTGTTTGCCTCTGGCTGGGGTGGGAGAAGGAAGTGACTGCTAACAGGAACAGCAGAACTGTCTTGGGGTGATGGAAAGGTTAGGGTTAGGACACATTTGCTAAAGACCATTAGACTGCACCCTTACAATGGGTGAACTTTATGATATGTATACAAATTATATCTCAATACAACTATTAAAATATTCTTTGAAAACTGAAATTTTAATAGTATATTCCATTTTGTGAATATTCCATTTCTTTATTGAATGTGACTTGGGAGAAATGTTCAATGTTTATTCCATTTTTAGCCAAAATACATATTCAGTAGGTTTCATTGGAGCCATCGGACTGAAACCAGAAAGATTTAGTGGAATGACTATCCCAGGAGTCAGGGAACCTAGTAAACGTAGTATAGTCTCAGCTCTGCCTCCAGCTGGGTGGACCTCAGTTTCCTCATCTGTAAAATGTAGGAGAGAAGTGGTGGACACAAGGGAATGCTGGGCCCGGGGGATAGAGGCACGGAACACAAAACATGGCGGTAATGATAATAATAATAAAAAAGACTGATTTCCCCAGAAGTAGGAGACCAGGGACTAAGTACTCACTTCCCTGTCTGTACCTTCCCTCTTTCCACACTTGTTTGTGCTGCTAGAAAGTGAGTACGAACTGTGTGCGGGTTTCCAAAGCCATCATTTCCGAGAAGATAAGACATTGAAGGAGACTCAGGAGACAATGCAATGATGACAAGGAGTTGAGTGGGCTCTGCTCTGTGAACTGGGAGCATTCTGCTTGGCCTTGGCTCTCGTTATGGGGAATGGAGCACTATTTGGGTGATTAATCACCAGGAAGCTATCTAGGTTTCATGCTCCCAAGTAAGAGTGTAGAGCTCATTATAGGAAGACTGAGGTTGGAAATGAGAGTCAAGAGTTTAGAAACGTTGCCTTGAAAATAATAGGTCATCATGTTTGCCGTCCAAGGGAGAGATTGAACTGGTCTCAGATTCCTTGTGTTCTCAGTTTCTAGCCGAGTTCCAGGTTTTCCTAGAGTACAGCCAGCAGCATCTGTACCCAGGAAACACAAAATAAAAGCTGTGTAAATCGAACTTGTAAATGTTTTTTTCATTAGCTCCAGGCTCCAAGCCACCAATAAACGGTATGCTTTTAAAAACCCTTTATTATTTTGTGAGTTTAAAAAATGTGTTTCTTCCCCTTATTCATATGCTTGGGATTTTCTGAAAATGTTATTTATCAAGCATGTTATATGTTTAGTCCCTCCAAAAGGTAACGGCATTCTGAGTTTTGCCTTAAAAAGAGAGGAAAAAAACCCAACCCCAACCCATTTAATAAACTCTGTAACTTGAGCCTGTTGGTGGTCTTGGAAGAAACCCAAATCCAGGTTTGGTTGATACTGTGTAATGTGAATGCAATTAGTAGTGGTTTTTCTAAAGTAGAAAGAAATGTAGAAAAATAATGCAGCACAAATTTAGGTCAGAGCTGGGAAGCTTATAAATCCTTATTTTTGTTTTCATTACCTTAAGTAATAGGGAAGCTTTTGTCTTTATTATGTAATTCCCCTCGAAAGAATACATTTAAAACATTTTTGTGTTAATTTCACTTGTTTGATCAGAAAGCCACAGCTCACAAACCCCTGTAATGTGCCTGTAGGCACTGTTTATGTACAGAAGATTCCTTGTTCATCCCTGGGAAGCCAACACTAAAATTGCTAATGGAGGCAACTTTCACCACCTGTTTCGTCATTCAGTACAAGATCTGACAAAGCAGTTTTCATGGGATCAACATCCATCGGCTAGGCTCAGGAGTGAATTGATCTGTATATTGATGCTGTATTTCACCGGGTATGTTTCGATTCTAGGGTATTTAAACCCATGAGACCAGATTGTAAAGGAAAATATGTAGGGACAGGAGATACGTCTTTCTAGTTCATAGTAGGTGCTCAGGAAATTATAGCTATTAGTAGTCTCACCTTCCAGATTGGAGATGTAGTTCACTCCTTCCAGCTGTATCATCCTCTGGGCTTCTCCTTGAACTTGACAGGCCTACTCCTGCTTCAGTACCATGGCATTTTTTTATTCCCTCTGCTTGGAGGCCAGATACCAGCCTGGACCACTGGCTCACCTCCTCCAGGTCTGCGTTCAAAGGATACCATACCATCTCATTGAGGCCCTATCCATCGCCTTCCCTTGCTTGCCCCCCGCATAGTATCATCACCATCTGATACAATGACATAGCATATATCCTATTTACTTATTTGGTTTATTGTTTGTAATTCCACCACTAGAATGTGGGCCCTACAAGGGATCACTGAATGTTCCACCATTTACCAGTTATGTGGCAAAGGCTAGTGCATTTGCTCTCTTGGATCTCAGGCTCAATTTCTCGTTTATTTCATAAAATAGTGTGTGGGGGTCACATGAAGTACTTCATATGAAAGTTCTTACATGCTATATTATACAAATGCATTCTTTGATTGAACGAGCTCAACACCATTCCTGCCTTCACAAAGCTTAATCTTGAGGGGGAATTGAACAAATATATGAGTAATTACAGTAAAGTGGGCTATCAGTGGTGATAGGGAAGGTGCAGGGAGCCACAGGAGCACCTGTGAGAAACTCGAACCTCTTCGAGATGTGCAAAGAGGACCATGGAAGGCTTCGAGGAGGAAGGGGCACTGAAGCTGAAATTTGGAAGTGGAATAGGCATTGAACAGAAGTACTCAGAGGTGTTGATGGGTGGTGTGGAGAATATTCTAGGCAGGAGGAATAATGTGTAGAGTCTGCAAATGAGGAACTGTGGAGTACATGGGGAACTAAAAGTTATTCAGTCTGTCTGGAGCATCCATTGTGGGGTAGGCAAAGGGTCAGAGGTGTGGCTTGAGATAAAGCGCCTTAGCAGGCCATGCCAGGAAGCTTCGATTGGATCCTGAGGGCAGTGTGTGACTTCGTCAGACTTTCATCACAATAGTCATTTTATGGGGTAAGACAGTTTTTTCTCTCTCAATGAGAAACTTGAAACAAGCTTCCCAGAAGAGAGATTGTTAAAACAGTAAAAGGGGCTTCCTGAGAGTGAACCTTTAAGTTCCATGAGGTCTACTGAATTGCTCTTGAATCTGACTGGTGAGTTTTTACAACATTAAGTTTAGAGATCTCCCCTAGATGCTTAAAAGGCTTAATTATCTTTGGGTATAGAGCTCATTGCTTGACTTAAGGCATGTGCTAAAGACAGAGATATTCCCACTGAACTGTGGGTCAGATGGGGGAGGCAGAGAATCTCTGCTTTTAGACACAGGAGAGTTGAGGATACCTTTCTTCTGGCACTAGCTGCTAAATGAAAAAAAAAAGGTTGGCAATAATAGGGTATAAGGCACAGGTGGCAAACACAGACCCACGGGCCGACTCTGGCCTCCACCTTGTTTTATCCAGCCCGGCACCTTGTTTCTACCTGGTGGCAGCGCAGTGCCCTCACTTAACTGTTAAGGAGTAGTTACATTTATACAGTCCTAAAATTACATTTGGCCCTTCAAAGGCAACTAGGAGGCTGATGTGGGCCCAGTAAAAATGAGTTTGACACCCCAGGCATAAGGTGATGGAGGGGACACCTGGCAGACCTTGGTCCTCTCTTAGCTCTTCAACTAACTTACCATGAATGATGTGGCTTTGGGGACCATTTGACTTCTCTGAGCCTCCTTTGCTTTTCCTGGAAAACAGTCAATTTTACCTATCTTTTAGGGTCATTAGGATTCAGTGAGATAAAGTACAGTTATTTCTGCTACAACACTTGTTTTAGAAACATAGACTTGTTCCAACCTGATATATTAGGGAACAATTTGAAGATAACACCAATTTCACATTTGCTTATGATCATTGTTATCCATGAGAAATGCCAGGCGAGCTCAGAAAACTGCACCCAGCTGAAGTGAGCTGCGTGTGAGCACGCCGTGCACGTGGGGGCCACATCCATCCACATCAGCTATTACCACTCGCTGTCTGATTTCCCATAACCCTCCTTCTACTCCTTCTCAGTAACCCCAAGCTGCAACCCTTCCAACACCCACTTCTGTGAGCAAACTTGAGGTCCTTTTCAAGGTGAATGAAACACCAAATTTATTATTTATAGGCTTGAACCATTTAACACATGTAAGACCATGTTGCTGTTTTTGTTGGGTTTCTATCTTTCATTTTGTGTCACTAATGAAGTTTTTGAGTGGTGTGCTTTGATTCTGTTTTCTCATGAGCCCTGTGGTTTTTACTGCATGATTTTGCATAGCATAGTGATTTTTTTAGGAACTTGTATTTTCTGTTATAGTGAAATGGACTGTATTTAAAGCACCTAACACAACTCTTGGCAGACAAGAGACTCTTAGTAAAAGGTAGTTGTTTTATTAAGCTTAATCCACTTAATATGGTATTGGATTGGGGCAGGGATAGTCAGTCAAAGCAGTTAACTGCTGTGATTGTGAGTGTAAGTGAAGGAATGCGTGAGTGGAAGGATTTTGGTGCTGCTGTAGAGTGTGTGATACTTAGCCCATTCTGGGAGTTTTACCAGTGACAAACCAGATATATCTAGTAAGGAGCAGACTGAGGAGAGAGAAGGCACAAGAGTGGTCTCTAAATAATTCGGAGGGCTGCCTTGGGGAAGGATTGCTTTGTTTTGTGGGCTTCCAGGGCCTGTGAACGGAAGCCCCCAGGGCCCAGGGTTCTGCTCTTGGCAAAGAAGAACCCTAGAGCAGCCCTCAGGGGGTCTCCAAGCTCTAGCTGACTGCCCTGGATTGGATGAGGGCAGAGAGGAGTCAGGCATAGGTTTGGAGGGTCTGCCTTTGAAGTCCCCCTCCTCCTCCCTTCTAAAGGTAGTATGCACAGACAGGTAACTGCAGGGCTGACCAGAGTAAATCTCACACAAAAACACCCCATAGTTTTCCAGCAGTGCTTGGACTTCCGCTTGCCTTTTTTTCGTCATCTAAAAGAATAGCTCACACATGTACATATTTACACACTGATTTCTTTAGTTATGCCCTTGAACACTGGAAATATAAAGACTGTGCTCTATAAATATTTATGATTTCTGGTATGCTTAGGAATTGTGAAATCACATCAGTGCTTTCCATGCAGAGTTTTTTTTTCTCCTGTTTTTCAGGCGTTTTTTTTTTTTTTTT
>PVKM010027328.1:0-18852 GCA_004027735.1 Carollia perspicillata | reverse complement strand
GAGTCTTGTGTTTTGGAGTGCCTTTCCAAAAATTGTCTGAGTACCATTATAATGGCACTTAGTAATGGGGACCGACTCTGGTTGGCTGAGTGGGTGGAGAATCAGACTGCATCAAGACCTGTGTTTTTTCTCGTTTCTGTTTCTCCCCTTCAGCATGTTCTATGGCCCTCTACCCCTGACTCTTGCTTGTGATATCCACCAGAAGACTCAAGGAGCTCCAGGACTCAACACCTCTGGAATCTTCCTGGACCCTCTGGCAGAGCCAGGAGGGTGGCCTGCCATGTGGATTGTTCCCACTGGCTGTCACAGCATTTCTTTCATGAGATCATGAGAGACTGTGCTGCCAGAATTGGGCTGCAGGTTGATTTTAAGTGATTAGACACAGGAATTGTTTGGACACCAGGTTAACCATGACAGATGCATCAGCTGTAGCCATGTCAGGGTCAAAGTCTGTGCAGGTCTGTCCATACCATCCTATGCTGTATACCGGCACCATGGAACAAAGGAGGAAGTGATCTAGGCCTGAATGTGCCTATCTCTTACAACGGTTCTCAGCAGTCTTGCTCAGCTGTGCCGACTGGTTCTTCAAACTGATATTCTGCTTTGACTCAGATTGATACAGTGTCACTGTGTTTTCCCAGGTCTATCTCAGGCCGTGTGGTCCTAGGGTTTCACCTTCTTCATTTATTCTGACCATGAGCCTCCCACCTGTTCTCCTGGTATAATGTGTGGAAGGCAGGGGTGGGATGATAATTTGATGTCAAGTATTCTTTCACTGCTGCCTAAATGTTAATTTTGCTGGTAGAGATAGAATAAGATCTCGGAGAAGAGGCTCAATTCTTTAAATTTGTTTTGCATTTTTCACCTCATCTAGTTCTGTTAGGCACTAGCATGTTTTTATTGTTGAATAAATCAATAGAATACTCAATATTCTCAATAAATCAAATATTTCATTCAGGGGATCAAATCTTAACATTTCTTCTCTAAAAAACCAAGCTATTAAATAACTTTGGCTTATTGCCTTGAGGTCAGCATTCCTGAAACAAAGAAAAGTAAAATATACATTATTTTGTTTGGGCAATTCCAGGCAAATTCTGCTTTTGAAATTGAATTCTAAGTCTGTTATGATGTCAAAGACTAAACTATTTTTGCATGGTATTAAAGAGATGAAGTAAATGGACACAAGTTTCTTGAATGTAAAACAAGTGCCTCTTCTTTTTTTTGGAAATCCTTCTCCCCAAAGAAATACTTCTTACGGCCTTACATTGATACCGACCGAAGCAATTTTGACTTCCTTTCTCTGGTACGTGGTACGGTTTTAAAGGCTGGTGTGATGTACTGTAATATGACATAAAAGTCATCATGAGATTTACAAAACTGACCAGAATCTTACTGTAGCCAGGTTTTTCCTAACAATCTAAGCCCAACATCAGTTTAGATGATGAAGCCACTCGATTTAAATTTCCTTTCAGCGTACAGACAGATAAGTGGTAAAAATGTCTGCTATTTGCAGTAGATACCTGATTCCAAATCTATCAAAATCCTATGTTAGCAGTAAAATTAAGCCCCAAAATGTTTTGTTTCTCTTTCTTTTTTAATCAGCAAAGTCACTTGTGTATTTGATGGGAAATTTCTTTAACGCGATTTACATTTTTCAGAATAATATCTTCAAATATGAATTTGGCAGAATAGGAGAGACATGTAAGTAAATAAAGAAGGAAAGTTTACAAAAATATAATAATTACACTAGAATGTGTGTGTATATATATATATATATACACATATATATACTTAAAAAACAAAACTAGACAAAAAATTAAAATTAAAAAAATTGAAAAAAATGGAGCAGACCAGAGACATAGGAGAATAGAAAGGGACAAACAACTTATGCTTTATTTTATTCAAGTACTTTGAAGGGCTTAACTATAAATGCTTAAAGACTTTAAATATAAACACTTATTTTAAGAATGAAATGTTAAGTTTGAGATGAGTGAAGACATTGAAAGCTAAGATTAGGGAAAGTTTAGTAAGATAGTATTATCAAACATTTATTAAATTATCCAAATTCCTTTTTAAAATTTGGAAGTCCTTGCAATAATCTATCCTGAGAACTAGAGAGGATATCACCAGGCAATTGGTAAGACAGAAATTCACAACCACTGTTGTAGATATTTAAGTAAGTGATTTTAGGTTTTGCTTTTGTAAAATTGGGGAGAATTGTGAGAATTAACAAAGTTGTGTACATATTTTGTAAAGTACAAAGTCTTTGAGACTTCCCAGAGGTCTGGGGGCATAATGTCAGTGTCAGTATGTGATTCTCACTATCTGAGGGTTTATATCAGGTGGAATTAAGACAAACTATGCATGTGTTTGTGAGCACACACACGTGAATGTTAGCATGTTTAAAATGCATGGTCAAATGTTTGATCCAATTCAGACTTATGATTTGGGTATGGGCAAGCACAAGAGTAAAGGAGTGATGAGAGAGGTGAGCATTATAGTACCAATGGATAACATCAACAAACTTGGAGCCTTCTTCAGCAAACGCATCATTGACAATTGAATGACCTTAGCAATATTATTGGAGGTGGGGTCCATCGATACCAACAAGGCAATTTGGCTTGCACTCTTACTTCTACAGCATATTTTGATCTGGAAGCACAGTGAGAAATACCAGTTAAGGAAATGTTCTCTCTGATGACTCTAATGTGGAGGGGCAGGTACATGGAAGAATAAAATTTGGGCATGCAAGCAACTCTATCTTGGAACACTTCTCCACTATTTTTTTCAAACCTTGTTATTCAAGCAGGTAGGAATGTCATGCTAAATCCATATTCTCAAAAGAGTAAACAAAGAAGTGAGGGAGAACAAAACCTGAACCCAACAAATGCCTTTAAAATTTAAACTCTTTGGGACATCCTATCAACAAAATAAATTAAGCGTTATTGGCTTGTGCTTTGCGGCTATTTTCACAGCTCTGATAAATGTAGCCTGGAAGACCTGACCACTACCTGCAGTCAAGTTGTCATCATTTGCAGATGTAAAATGTCTCTGCTGCAACACCACAGCTCATTACACACTCCCTAACTTGGCAACTGTTTTGAACCATCGAGAGAACAGCGTAAGAGTTCTTGAGAGCTGAGAAATTCAAATACCAGTGAACAAGACACTTGAGGTTCTGTGAGAAAAGTTTGAAAAAACTTTGCATTTGCCTGTTAATCTCAAGATAAAAACAGAAATGGAGATCACGTGAGGGGCTAGCAACAGGGGAGTAGGAGGAGGAGAGTGGGGGAAAAGGTATAGAGAATAAGTAGCATAGATGGTAGGTAGAAAATAGACAGAGGGAGGGCAAGAATAGTATGGGAAATGTACAAGCTAAAGAACTTATGACACGTGCACATGAACTAAAGACAGGGGGATGTGAGTGGAAGAGGGTGTGCAGGGTGGAGGGGAATAAAGGGCAGGGAAATGGGACAACTGTAATAGCATAATTAATAAAAATATTTAAAAAAGATAAAAAGCATGATAAAAAATTGCAGAGACAAGCGCTTTGCCACAGGGCAGTTCTGCACTGGCAGTCAATGGCAACTAACAGAGCCGTTCCCGCAGTCTCAGGTCAGGGGCAGAAACTAGATGGCAGTCCCTGTGTATGGCCCCACTCACTAGAAGGGTGAATATAATAGCTAGTTTATTAGTTTAAAGGCTACCTTTAATAGACTAAAATTAGTCTAAAAGCTAATTTCCTGGCTTCTTCTTCTGAATGGACTAGAATTGAATATATTGGCCATTAACTTAATGGATTGAAATGATCAAATGGCAGAAATAGATAAAATGGGCAGTGAAATAATGCATAGGTTTGCATTGCAACTCAGGTAGTCTAATAGTTTAATTAAGCTTTTCTAGTTTTCCCAATCTTGAGGAATGGGGACCTTCATATAAAAAGTCCTTAAAAATAACTAAAGGTTAGTTTTAAATAGTATTAAAAGCAATAGGGATTGGCAGTACTGTCTTTAAAAATTGTTTTAGGGTAACAAATTTTGAATCATATTTTTATTATTAACTCTTTTAATGTAAAATTTCATTGATCTCTCACACATGTCTTTAAATATCATAAAACAGTGTATTAAAAGATAAGCTTATCATATTGCAAAACTACTTTTTACCCATCTACCAAAGTGTAATACTTATTTTCTTATATTTGGCACATGTGTTTTATTGCCTATGACAAAGACATAAGACAATCCTGTTTTCTTCTTATGACACATGTTGCAGAGTTCGCTGAGGACCAACATCAGTTTCTTGTACATCAAAAGTTTCAATTCATCTCACTAAGATGTGCTCAGTGTGCTTTTTATTATTAGGCTTTTTAATTTATTTTTGTTCCAAATTCCAATGTGTTCTTTCAAGAGCTAGGCTGAGACCTGGCTGGTGTGCCTCAGTGGATTGAGTGCCGGCCCGTGAACCAGGGGTCCCTGGTTTGATGCCCAGTCAGAGCACATGCCTGGGTTGTAGGCCGGGTCCCTGGTGGAGAATGTGCCAGAGGCAACCACACATCGATGTTTCTCTCCCTCTCTTTCTCCCTCCCTTCCCCTCTCTCTAAAAATAAATAAAATCTTTTTTAAAAAATTGGCTTAAAAATGGCTTTTCTTGAAGTAGATTGACCTAAGGCCTGTAACAAACATGCTGAGCAGCACCCTTGTCCCTTTTAGCTAGGCCCAATCTCCAACATCAGTGCCTCCAGATCTTACCATGTTAATAGTGAGGGAAGTAGAGCCCTAAGGAAAAGTCCTTCAAAGAAAATGAGGGGGTGGAGAAGAGCATTCCCTTAGCCAGAGTGTAAAACAAAAAGATGATATTGTCTAATTTAAGCCTCGTAAGAAAGGTTCCTCACAGCACTCAAGCGAAAGGCTCCCACCTGCCACTGTGGTCAGGAGTGCGGGGTCAGATGGAGTGGGGTGGAGAGAGGCAGGTGTCTGCAGGAGGCCCCACTTGTTGGCCTGCTAACATACACTCCAGGACTCTGAAAAGGGTTGGAATGTTCTAAGCCTGACTCCATTAGCATTTTTTGAGAAGCATTGTTAGGATCCAGTGTTCCTCAGACTAAAAATGGTCATCCTCCAATCAGGTTATTTGTGAATATTAAACCAGAAAACCCTTAGCCTGGCAGAGGGCATTTCCAAATTAATACACTTAAAACTGGGAAACTCTCAATTTTACTTTAAATCCATAATCAGCTAACTGCACCTCAAATGTGTCATTCTAAATAGAGTCTAAAGCACCCAAGTACACAGGAGAATTATTTAAAAGGACACTGTACCTATGAAGTTATCATTAGATAGAGTTACACTTTCTACTAAGTGTATATCTCTATGCTTCATGCATGTGTCTCTATGCCTCTGATCAAGTCTAAATTTAATTTTAACATTATTTTCTATATATTCCTATATAAATAAGTGGAATAATAAATGTTTATTGATACCAATGACTACATGTTATATTACTGCATATATTACAGATAATCAAATTATTTAATAGATTTTATTTAATTGACTGATAACTACATCTCATATATAGGTCCAAGGACTTCCTTATAGCAATTGAAACAATTACTCTTAAAAAGAATTTCTTGGAAAAATTGAAATAATTTTGCATGACAGCATTATTTAAATTTTGAATAAAAACTATATTAAGATCTACATGTTTATCTATATATTTGTACCTATATTGATATCAACTTTGATAGTATTAATTATATAACTCCATGCAGAAAAGAATACTAGAGGAAAAAAAGTCCAAATAATAATAGCAATATTTTGGAGTTGTAAAATAAGGGGTGATTTTAATTTCCCTTATACTTTTGTACACTTTCTGTATTGTTTTCAATAAAAATAAGCTATCTTTATAATTAGAACAAAAACTGTATTATAATAAAAATTTCTTATGGAAAATTTCCTTACATTTGATTTTAATTGTTTTCTATGTAACTGAGATAGAAGTAGAAATTCGTCCTTCTGGATAATAAATAGAAGTGAACTTTTCCCTTTTCCATTCCCCATTTCTCTGGAATTTTGCACTTTTTGTTGGACCAACAGGACAATTGTTTTCTCGAACTATATGGACTAATGGTACGTGACACAGACCACGCTAAAGACTTCTCATTTCTGACCCATCTGTAGACAGGCATGTGATCTGACTTCTGAGGTAAGGGGGTTCTAGTGTTGTAGCAATCATCAACATGAAAGATATTTCATAACATTCCTTTGTATCCCCTGTCCAAAAAGATAGGGAACCTTCTAATATCCCACTGTGTCTTTTCCAACAAGTTAATTTAAAAGACTCATCCTCATTTAAGGATTTCTGAGAATCTAGTAAAGGATAATGACCTACTTATACTGTAACACCATAAGATGTTACACTAATAGATTGAAATAAGCTTAATTTCTTTGTAGCATAATAATATTCATTGAAAGGTATTTATAATGGGTATCTACAAGGCATATTTGTGCATACATAATTTAATAACACACTACCATAATGTCCCATGTGTAGCATCTTCTTTGTAAAATTAATTTATTCTCTGATTTGAAAAGTTATTAAATCAAATTGGAGATAAAAACTAGTTTATCAACTTGTATCTGTATTTATAAAAAGTGATATTGTCTTGAAAAAATTTATTTTGTGGTTAGCAAACCAACCATCCTCTTTTTACCAAAAGGTGATGATATATTGCAGTCTGATTTTTTTAAAGGATTCCAAAGAGCAGGAGCCAACCAACCTCTGCCACAAACTTATTGTAGATATGCCCCTGAGAAAGAAACCGCTCTGCATCATACCTCCTGCTGCTTCTTCTACCTTAGAAAAAGTGTTCAATCTTTTCTACAGAATAAATGTAATTTCAGTGCATCTCAATAAAAAAGAGGAAGGCACCCGACTCAGATAAAAATGTCACAATTTCACTGTTTAAAAGCACTGCTCTTGGTGTTTAACCGTTTTTCAGAAGGCTCCATACATACACACAAAAGTGCATAATTTCAGAGAGGGGGAGGGAAATCAGAGATGAGGAGAGGGAAAACAAACATTAGCCTAAGCCAAAAGCTAGTTGCCAACTCAGGAGGAAGGGGGAGAATTCAATTGGCAATTCTTGAGAAGAAAAAATGAGAACTATTTTAAAACTTTAAAGAAGGTTTAATTTAGAGTTTCCTTTGGAAATTGTAGGCTTAATGAGCCTGTAGTCATATTCAAGCTAAAGTAGGTACCCATATCCAAAAGAAATGAGAGAGTTGGATAAAAAGCTGGCAATGGTCAGGCCAAGAGAATAAACTGTTAATAATTATTAAATCTGTAGTCCAGAAACCTGTTATTCTAGATGGTGGAATAAGATGTTCCACCACTGATGTTCCACACTGTTCACATGTGAACAGTGACCCAGTTTCAGTGAGTTTTAAAGTTCTAATCCAGTAAAATAGGTTGTCACATACCTGTAGCAAGACCTAAAGGTCTTAAAACATCTTAGAATTAACAAAGGGAAGCCAAATATCTTTCTTAAAAAGAAAGTGTTTACTGCCTTTGAGGACATGAGACCACATGACTTGTGCTCTTTCCCTCCATCCCCAGAAAGACCTGTAATGTTTAGAGTATCTAATAACACCCATTACATCATTACACTGCTTTTTGGATGGTTTGCGAAAGGAGAAGAGAATGTTTCTAACAGATCCTGAGAGCTGCTTAAAAAAAAATTCAGTCCTTTGATAAAGCAATGGATTTCAAGAATTAAAATTGTGTAGTATGTAATGTGGGTGTATATGTGACTATACTGTGATGGGTATATTTTGTTCAGCCCTCCCATTGCCTCTCCACTTTTTGTCGCACCCCAAGGGAGAGGAGGTCCTGCCTCAGCAGGCTGCCTCGCCATGTGGTCTGTTGCTTACTAGGGTGATGATTTGAGCAACCTGCCCTACAGCTTTTTCCCTTCATCCACTGATGGACATGTAGGTTGTTTCAATATCTCGGCTATTGTGAATAACGCTGCAATGAACATGGGGTACAGATTATTGTTTGATATCCTGTTTTCATTTCCTTTGGAATATACCCAGAAGTGGGATTGCTGGATTATATGGAAGCTCTTTTTTAATTTTCAAGGAATCCGCATACTGTTTTCCATCATTTCTTCATTCCTGAAATACTTTTCTCTTTTGAATCCCATGAACAATTATGTTCTACCATCCTGCCTGTGTCACTGCCCCTTCTTTCTCAGTTTAGTTTATTGGGTTATTTTCCTCTTTCCAACTTGAAAATTTGGCATTTTCATACTGTATCTCTTGTCTTTTCTTCCCTAGTTAGTAATATTTTTCCCTAGAGATTTGAGCACTGACTTTCTTTGAATACTTTTAAATTTGTATCTACAGACTTCTCAACTCTAGACGTATCTCATAGGTAACTCACACTCAGTTTGTTGGAAAAGTTAATAACAAAAACAAACTTCTTATTGCACATGCTACGTGCCAGTCACTGTTGTCAGTGCTTCACATACACTGACTCATATAATCCTCAGAGTAATCTTCTTAAGCATGTATTATCCAAAGATAATAAGTTAGAAATTGAATAATTTGTCCAAGACCAGAAAGTAAGTATAGGGCAGAGAAAGCTTTTAACCCAGTTAGATTCTAGAAATCAATGTCATTAACTACTGGACTCTAATGTTTTTGCTTAAAATCATCTTTTCCTCTCCCTCCATGTGGGAAGTTAGGAAGCACTTTTTATCTTTAGGAATGAATCTAAATTTTACCTATTCAGACAGGCTGTCCTTGACCATCTTCTCTAGCAGCTCCTGCTTCCCTATCCTCGGTCTAAGCTTCCTCTTTATTTCCTCGAGATTATTTATGAAAAACTGTAACTCATGCAATTTACGCATCACTTTTGTCAGACACCATGGATTGTTTTGCTCAGCACTCACTGTAATATCTTTCTGGTGTGCCTTCCTGTACCGCAGAGGTGAATGTCACAAAATCTACTTGTCTAAGGTCACTTCACAGCTGGGTTTTACCAAGTGATTTAGTTTTCACCAATCAAAAGCTTTCTCGGGAGGGATTAATTTGGAATTAAGTTATGTGGGAAGGGACAGAGGACTCGAGGAACGATGTTGCTCAGATTATGGCAGAAAAGGCACAGTTCTAGAGCTTGTCAGGTGTGGCAGAGATGCCAGACAGGACAGCTCCTGGTTGTCATGGAAGCAGCATGTTTCGAGAGCTGTCAACAGTGGTGGAAGTTTACTGACAATGAGCTTCCCTGACTGTGGCTGGTGGAGGCTGCAGCTCCCTGGTCAGCTCAGCTCTGCAGTGTGGCTTAAGTGTGGAAACAATTGAGAGTCTGTTTCTTCCATTCTCCAAGTGATTTTGGGAACTGTTTATATGCTTATTAAATCTCTCTGAGCTTAATGCAGTTTCAGTGGCCTCTGTTTGTAACTAAGAACAATGATCAGCACGTCTAATAATTTTTGTGTGTCTGCTTTTTTACTAGACTATGTGTACTTCAAGAGAAATTAACCTTTTAATGTCAATTACAGAATTCCCAATGTCAGGTACAGCTTAGTTCATAGTAGGTATTAATCTATAATAATTGAATTTCATCACATAAATTTTAGAAATGTTTAGTTTCTTCTGCAATGATAGAAACGGCTTTGGAATACCCTCTTCATAACTTCCCGTCAGCCCACTGTGCTCTTTCTCTCTATCCATTATCCCTTGTTTCAGCTTGGTTCTAGAATATGATATATTTAGTGATTGAGATCATTGAATAGGTATCAGATACTTACTGTTCCTAAAATTTGCCATGTGTTCTCTTGCTTCCGCTCATATTTGGAATACCTGGTGCTTCACTATTCTGCTGAGCAGACTCCTATGCATTTTTCAGGAGCAAACTGAATTATTTTCTCACAGAAGTCTTCTCTGTACTTTCCCAAATAATTAATTACATTTAATTTATGTTCTTATAATACTTCATCTATATTTAATTATAGATATTCTAGAAAAATAGATTACATTTTATTGTTCTGACTCATGTTATAATTACTAGGTAAAGTATATGGGTAAAGAATGTTAAAATGCCACAATGTTTCTGAAAAAGCGCTATAAATTCGCAAATATAAGTTATCTTTATTATTACATGCAGGAACAGAGAAAATTTATTGCTCAATTTCACTTATTTCTATTCTCTGATAGGTAGGCTTCCAGTTTATTCCATTTAGCTAGTTTCTCAGGACTTACTTGCCTTACACATGACCTGACTTCTTCAAGCCCTGGAAGGGGCGGCCAGGAAGCCCTAGGAAGCCACATGCTAATTTGTGTGGTTGACTCGAAGAGTAGAAGCTTCCCTCAGGGTCATTCCTCTGAAAATTAGGGGATAATTCAGTTTGGAACTATTTCACTCCTGGATACAGACACTAAAATACTGTCCTCAAACAAATAAGTGAGTCATTTTTACTTCCCTTTTTCCTTTTTAATGAATTATAACCACTTTGAAAATCATGCTGTATTACAATTATCCCCAAATAACTATTCCTCTGATCATCTGAAGAATTTTCATTTATTGTATGAAATATATTAGGTGACTAATATTCAAGCAATATAAATGTTTATTATTTCCAATATTTTCAACTTTCTTCCTTATAGGTTTTTATTTGCACATATTAGAGAGCAGGTATTTTTAGCATTTTACTTGAAATGTTTAGCATTTGTAATATTAGTGCCATATCCCTCCACTGATTTTTATTTTATTTTTGTTAGTAAACCAAAATTTAAATAAAAATAAAATAAAAAATCAAGGAGGTAATATTTATAATAGTAAACCTAAGCCAGATGTGGAAGCATGCTTTTCCAGATTAAACATTTACTGCGTTGGCAGGAAAAGACTTTCTTCCTCATTCATCCAAATAAGTTTTGTTTGAATGGATTCTAATTTCTTATTCCTTTACTGTTTTTACCATCTTTCTGTTGCTTTGTTTACCTAACAGTGGTTTTTCCTTACCACTGCCTTTCACGATTCTGCACAGCTGCTTCCCAGATGAGCTAGATAGCTCATTTTCCTCTTTACACAAGTTTAAACTATGGGCTAATCCTATGTGGCTTTCACAGAAACAGTGACTGAAATCTCTGTGACAGTTTCCATTGCTACAATTTTTAAAGAGAATGTTCAAGGGACCTTGACTATAGAAAAACATGAAATATCTTTATCTGGTACTGAACCCTTAAAAATCACATGTATTCTTTGAAAACTAGTGGGGCAAGGCCTAGATTTATGAAGAACATAATGTACATATTCAGAAAATAAAGCAAAAACAGGCTTTTCCAGAAAATTGAGAAAGTTTCCAATTTTGTTCTTATCTACGAAAGGCTGGTTAGCCAACTTCTACAGAGTACTTCATTCAAATGCTTTTAAAATGGATTTACTCAACACGATTTGAAGAACCAAGGCAATGATTCTTGTTTAATAAACTTATTTCATGTATTTACACATGAAATGAAAAGGTTCAAAGAGATTTCCCAATTTAAAGTTATTTCGGTTAACTTCAAGCTCTCCTTCTCCCCTTCCCTCCCTTCCCTTTTTCCTTCTTTCTGTGTTCCTGCCTTACTTCTCCCTTCCTTTTCTGGTCCTCTTTCTCCTTTTGCTCCCCTTCCCTTTCCTTTCCGTGTTCATTTTCTGCACTTTTGGACAGTGCATCATAGTCAAAAGCACCCTGAATACTGTACAATTTGAGCAAGAAAATCCCACAGGTTTGATATTGCAGCTTCCACTCAGATGGATAATAATGGATAGAGATTATAGGAACTAATGGGAAGGTAGGTTGGCGTTTCTAATAACTTGCATTTTCATGTTGAACTTGTTCACTGCTTTCTTTATTTGAAAGTGAGAGAGGGAAATGAAAGGCTGAATTCTGCATTATGACTAAGAAGCTAAATTACTTAAGAAAGTACCATTATTTTGTTTTATTACATTTTGGCAGAGAGGTGCATGCACATGTTACCAGATTGTAAGGTGTGTTCATGAATCAGAATTACACAGCTTGAGGGCATCTATGGTTCCCATTCTCAAAAAATGACTATATAAAAATAAGTGAAAATAAAATATAAATATTGATAGAAAGTAAACATGCTTATGTGGAAAACATTTCTATGGGATTTTTAGATTCATGTCACAGACAAGTTAACTTCTGTTGTGCCTTCGTGAATTTATGGGTGATTGAACACAAATGATTCAGAATATTAATGTCAACAAACTTTGACTATACTTGTGTATGTGTGTAAAAGTTTGAACATGTACTTTGTACTGCTGTTTCATAGTCAAATAACATCTAATTCTGCTAATGTGGAAAAATCAGAAAATTAATTAATTATATTAATTGTCCCTGAATTCAAATGCTCAGGAAAATTGAATTAGTTAGATTTGACCACTTTAGTTGAGTGTGCTTAGGACTGTGTGTGAGATATTTTCTGGACCTTCTCATAGAAATAGACCAGAGTAAGGCATACTTAAATTGAGGTTTCTGTTTCACTTGTTCTCAGGTTTGGCCGTGATACAAATTGAGACATCATCAAATTGAACTGAGTTATTCAGTTTTTTCAAATGACCATTTTTACTCCTAAAAGTAGGCATAGAAAAATGTAAAATAGCACACCAATTATTCTCTTCACAATAAAATCTTTAAGATCAATTCAAGTTTTCAAATTGTTGTTCTGGTTTTGAAATTCTTTAAAATTTTATATTATTAAAATTTTGTAATATTTCAAAATGCAATCATGTATTGTTTGAAGGAACTGGTCTTGTATATTTTATTCAATCACATAAATTAGTAAAAATGGAATGAAGTCAATTTTATAAGTAACTTGGCAGTTGAAGTTTTAAAGTTTAAGCATAAGTTCTTGCATCCCTATGATGTTCTTGTATCCCAATGCAATCCTGTTATGCAAGAAACTAGACCCAAGTGGGCATTTGATAATATAAAAACAATTATTTCATATGAAAGCAGAAGGAAATTCAGAGACTCTATACATATTACACTATATATAAAGTCTTGGATATTTATGAAAAAAATAAAAGCTTATACTAAATTTTTAATTATTTTGTAAATTTTTAATGTAATAAGATGGATTTTGATGTGGAGAACTCATAAAGATGTTCTGGTGTTAACTGACAGTTCAAAATCCAGTGACTATTTTCTTCTACCATCAAATCAAATTTTGTGAATCAATGGCAAATGTGCAGACTTAGAATGTAATATAATAATAGGGCTTTATAATAATATTAGTATGGTTTTTAAAATAACATCATTTCAATAGTATATTTAAAAAGAAAGTAAAGCAAAATAAAGGGACTCACATCATAAGTACAAGTAGATAAATACACAGATGCCGGACTGTTAAGAATCTTGACTAGACATTAGGAGCCCCAGGACCCAGTCCCACCTTCTGTTGCATCTACCCTTTCCTCCTAAAGTAAGCCTCATTATCCTCCTCTATTTGTGAGATTTACACTCAAGCACCTTTAGATTTCTAGATTGGTCAATCATCACTAAATATCTGGTGTTCCTTAAATTATGAATGTTGGACTTTTGAACAGAATTTACCTGAAATTTATCGACTAATATGTTTTCTAAGAATAGAAACTGATATTGTCTGCTACTCTGGAGAGCAAAATGAGTTCCCTAAAATGTCATATTACTTTGCTTTTTGGTTCTGTGGTGGCCACAGATAAGGTATTGGTAGAAAGATAATCTTGGTATATCCATGCTTATTTTATTAACCCAAATGAGATGATCTTCATATAGCTGAGACAGGAAAATGTAAGAAGGTGGAGATATTTATCTGATGTCTTTAAGTTTCTTCTTGGTACATACAAAAATTAATTTTTAAAGGAAATAATGGGTTTGCCATTTTGTGGGATGGCCTGTGAAAATTAACTGGCAGTTTCTTTAGGAAAATTGTTTTGAGTTCTAAACAATAAACAAGTAGGATTTTGGCACAATTATTTGTACATTGGAAGTTGTCTTAATTCATGATAGCTCTACACCAGTGGTGTCATACTCATTTTCACTGGGGGCCACATCAGCCTCACAGTGGCCTTCAAAGGGCCAAATGTAATTTTAGGACTGTATAAATATAACTACTCCTTAACTGTTAAGGAGTTGAAATTACATTCATGAAATTGTATTATAGTGTAGAGTTTACACTATAACTTTAACCCTATTCAAATTTTGTTATAACAAATACATTCTTTCATCATTGTCCCCTCTCCAAGCTGTTCCCCCACACAGAGCCACAAAACAGTGAAGTGGGTTGCTCACCCCTGGTGATTATGTAAGGTTCTACCCCACACATTTTATAGGTGACTTTTCTACAACAGGCCCTGCTATTAAGACAGAGAGTAAAAGCAGCTCTACCTAATATACAGAAACAAACAAAGGGTGGCTGCCAAATTAAACAGGCAAAGAAATATGGCCCACATGAAAGAACAGAACAAAACCCCAGAAAAAGAACTAAATGAAACAGAGATAGTCAACCTAACAGATGCAGAGTTCAAAACAGTAGTTATCAGGATGCTCAAAGAACCCATTGAGTATGGGAATGGCATATAAAAGCCCTGGGCAGAAATGAAGGTTACATTAAGTGAAATAAAGAAAAATCTACAAGGAACAAATAGAGGAGGGGATGAAGCTGGGATTCAAATCATTAATTTGGAACATAAGAAATATGTATTCACCAGAACAGCAAGAAGAAAAGAGAATTACAAAAAACAAGGATAGGCCAAGGAGCCTCTGAGACATCTCCAAATGTACCAACATCCGAATCATAGGAATGCCAGAAGGAGAAGAAAAGCAAGAAATTGAAAATTTATTTGAGAAAATAATGAAAGAAAATTTTCTTAATTTGACCAAGGAAATATACATAAAAGTCCAGGAAGCACAGAGAGTCCCAAAGAAGTTGGACCCAAAGAGGACCACACCAAGACACATCATAATTAAAGTGCCAGAGGTTAAAAAAAGAGAGAGACTCTTAAAAGCAAGAGAAAAATGGAGAGTTACCTACAAAGGAGTTCCCATAAGATTTTCAGCTGATTTCTCAAAACAAACTTTGTGGGCAAGAAGGGATGGGCAAGAAGTATTCAAAGTGATGAAAAACAAGGACCTACAACTTAGATTATTCTATCCAGCAAAGCTATTACTTAGAATGGAAGGGCAGATAAGTGCTTCCAGGCAAGGCAAAGCTAAAGGACTTTATCATCACCAAGCCCTTATTATATGAAATGTTAAAGGGACCTATTTAAGAAAAAGAAGATCAAGACGATGAACATTAAAAGGGCAGTAAATTCACAACTACCGACAACTGAATCTAAAAAAACAAATGAAGCAAACAAACAAACAGAACAGGAATATAATAATTGATATGGAGATCATTTGGAGGGTTATCAGCTAGGAAGGGGAAGAGGGAGAATGGGGGAAAGGTGCAGAAATTAAGAAGCATAACTGGTAGATAGAAAATAGACAGAGGATGTTAAGAATAGGATAGGAAATGGAAAAGCCAAAGATTTTATATGTTCATGTCCAAAGATCACAACCCATGGACATGAACTAAGGTGGGGATTGCTGGAAGGAAGGGGGCACTGAGCAGAGGGGAGCAAAGGGGAAAAATTGGGACAACTGTAATAGTATAATCAATAAAATATAATAAAAAACAAATTCATTCTTTCTTTAATTTAGGAAATGAAATAAAAGCAACAATATCAAAGCAAATTTGCCACATATCATTTTTTAAGGGAGCCCTTGTACACTGTTGGTGGGATTGTAAATTAGTACAATCACTATGGAAAATGGTATAGAGGGTCCTTAAAAAATTAAGAATAGAATCACCATATGACCTAAGAACTCCTTTTCTGAGTATTTGTCAGAAGAATATGAAAACACTAATTCCAAAAGATATATGTATCTTTTATGTACAAGGCATCTAGCCTTATGTCATTAAAACATCAATATCATTAATTCAAAAAAAATACATACACCCCTATGTTCATTACAGCATTATTTATAACAGCCAAGATATGGAAGCAATCAAGTGCCCATCAATAGACAAGTAGTTATAGAAGTTGTGGCACACATATACAATGGGATATTGCTTGGCCATAAAAAAAGAGTGAAATCTTACAATCTGAGACAGCATAGATGGACCCAGACGGTATTATGCTAAGTGAAATAAATCAGACAAAGACAAATACCACACGATTTCACTTGTATGTGAAATCTGAAGAACAAAACAAACAAATAAAATAGAAACAGACTCATAGATACAGAGATCAGACTGATGGTTGCCAGAGGGAGGGAACTTGAGTGACTGGGTGAAAATGGTGAAGGGATTAAGTACAAATTGGTAGTTATGAAATAGTCTTTGGATGTAAAGTACAGCATAGTCAAGAATAGGATAGTAACTCTGTATGGTGCCAGTTGGATACTGGAATATCAGGGGGAACACTATCTAAAGTACATGATTGTCTAACCACTATGCTGTACACCTGACACTAAAACAAAATAATATTAAATGTAAACTGTGATTGAAAAATAAAATTTAGGTATCATTGGCAACTATGTTTTCCCATATGGTTGGTTCTCTTTTATTTTAACACTGGTTTCTTTAGCCATGCAGAAGCTTTTTATTTTGATGAGATCCCATTTGTTTATTCTTTCATTTATGTCCCTTGCTCTAGGGGACATATCAGTAAAAATGTTGCTGCATGAAATATCTGAGATTTTCCTGCCTATGTTCTCCTCTTGGACTTTAATGGTGTTATGGCTTATATTTAAGGGTTTAATCTCCAAAATATATAAAGAACTTACATGAATCCACTCTAAGAAGACAAGCAACCCAATTAAAAAATGGACAAAGGACTTTAACAAATGTTCTCCAAGGAGGAAATACAGAGGATCCAGAGACACATGAAAAGATGCTCAATATCGCTACCTATCAGAGAGATGCAAATTAAAACTACAATGAGATACCACTTTACACCAGTCAGAATGGCTATCATAAACAAAGCAACAAACAACAAGTGTTACAGAGGTTGTGGATAAAAGGGAACCCTAGCCCTGCTGGTGTAGCTCAGTGGATTGAGCGCGGGCCTGCAAACCAAGGGATTGAGGTTCGATTCCCAGTCAGGGCACATGCCTGTGTTACAGGCCAGTTCCCAGCCAGGAACCATACACTGACGCATGAGAGGCAACCATACATTAATGTTTCTCTCCCTGTCTCCTTCCCTTACCCTCTAAAGATAAATAAATAAAATCTTTAATAAAAAAAAAGGGAACCCTAGTGTACTGTTGGTAGGATTGCAGACTGGTACAACCACTATGGAAAACAGTATGGAATTTTTTCAGAAAACTAAAAATGGATGTGCCTTTTGACCCAGCAATTGCACTGCTAGGATTATATCCTAAGAACCCTGAAACACCAATCCAAAAGAACCTATGCACCCCAATGTTCATAGCAGCACAATTTACAATAGCCAAGTGCTGGAAGCAACCTAGGTGCCCATCAGTAAATGAATGGATCAAAAAACTATGGTACAGTTACACAATGGAATTCTATGTGGCAGAAAGAAAGAAGGAGCTCCTACCCTTTGCAACAACATGGATGGAACTGGAGAGCATGATGCTGAGTGAAATAAGCCAGGTGGTGAAAGACAAATACCATATGATCTCACCTTTAACAGGAACCTAAACAACAAAACAAACAAACAAGCAAAATATAACCAAAGACACTGAAATAGAGAACAGGCTGACAGTGTCCAGAGGGGAGAGGGGAGGGAATTTCAGGGGAAAAGGGGAAGGGTTTACAGGAACAAGTATGAAAGACACATGGACAAAAACTAGGGAGGCTGGAAATGAAAGAGAGGGGGAAGGCTAGGTGGGTGGGCTGGGCTGAGACTAAAAGACAGAAAACTGTGCTTGAACAACAATTAAAATAAAATTTAAAATAAATAACAAATAAAAATAATAAAAAATAAATAAATAATAAATAAATAAATAACTCTTAAAAACATGTTAATGACATGACCAAGAAAAATATCTTTTTGGAAAGTGGGGGTGGGTGGGTAGGCTAATTAGGTGATGGTTCACAAAACCAGCTATAAAATATATTTTGAGAATAATTAAGAAAACCTAAATATGAGCTAGATGTTATATGAGAATTGGAAATAATTATTGGTTTCCTTATGTATAATAACAATGATGCTATATTAGAGAATGGTCTCATTCCTATGAAATTCATGACAAAATATTTACAGGTGAAATCTGCAAAATGGCACACACACACACACACACACACACATGCACAAACATACGCACCAACATACTTTGTAGAACTCAAGCTAACTTGGAAAACATTAACAATTATTTAGTCTGGGTTGTAAGTATGTTGGCATTTAGTGTACTATTCTTTGAGGTTTTTCAAAAATTTTAAAATTTTATAAGAAAGAGTTGGGAAAGTTGCACAATTTGAATACCACTTGATAGTATACTTAAAATGGTAAATTTTATGTTATGTATATTTTACCAAAAATTTTTAAATGTTGGAAGAAATATTGTGTAAGGAATAATCCTATCTTAACCACAGTAAGTACAGTCAATAAACTGGAGGTTGTCTCAGACCTCTAATTATTCACTTGAGGTTTACTCAGAGACATAATCTTCAGGAAAACACATTCTAGACAATTAAAGAGACTACCAGGTGATTGTTCTGGGAGCCTGACTTTTTAAACAAGCAATTAACTAAATAGGGCATAGACAGTTGGGAGAAAATAGACAGGGAGAGGGCA
>PVKM010027327.1:0-18824 GCA_004027735.1 Carollia perspicillata | reverse complement strand
TGCATTTCCCATGGTGGCACTCTTACACCTGACTTTTAATTCTAAGTCAGGTAGATGGAAAGATGTGGAACTGGATGAAACGCCGTGCAGTTCCTTTGTTGTCTCTACTCTCTCTGCCTTCTTGGTGTCGCTGTCAAATATTCTCCCTCGGGAATTATGCTTTCTTGAATTGTCCCTTTGTTTCCTTCCCCACCTATGAGATATTTTTTATTCCCTGGGGCTGGTTGAGAGGTGTGTCTGTCTTTTGTGAAGTGGGAAAGGGGTGATGAGGAGATGGGTGGTGGGAAATAAAACTACAGATGGCAGATGGTCTCTTAGGGAGATCAGTGTCAGGAAGTAAGACATATGGAAGTTAGGATCTGGAAAATGATTCCCTTAAGCTGCCCACCCCCCACCCCCTATGTCTGTCTATGCCGCTAGACATATACGCACTCAGTTTAAAGACCACTGGTCTAGGGAAACCTTGTAAGGTTGGGGGCTCTGTGTTCAGCTGCCGAAACATCCATGATAGAGGCTAAAGAACCCTGGCTTTTGTTTACCTCTGGCCAGATTTTCTCTCCACTCCTGTCTCCTTCCCTTCCCTTGTGGTCTTATCTCCCCCCTCCCCCAACCCAGTCTCCTTTCTATTTAAAGAATGGCCCCAAACTGGGGCAGTATCTTAGTGGCTGTCATTCCACAGAGCTCCTCTTACCTGGGCAGAAGGTTAAGTTTTTTGGACATTCGCTTGCCAGACAGAAATATAGAGAAATAGTATCTTAGCTCTTGTTTAAAGGGTTCATTCTCTTGAATTCTCAGGAAATCAAGGCAAATGTAGAACCAAGATCTAGCATAATGACATCTCATCCCTTCTCATCTTGGTCTGCTCTGCATAAGAGAAGCTTTGTGAAAAGTTCCAAATTTTGACACTACCAGGGCCCATTGTTCTGTTAAGTGGCACAGGAAAGTAATTAGAAACGGAGGCAGCATGTGCTGCCTGACTTGCCAGGTCCATCACGTTGCTGTTCTAGTGACTTGTGTGAGGCTAACTTGAACATTGTGACCCTAATTTAAAAATTTGTAATGTCAAACTTATATTTCTTTGAAACAAAATTAAAGATTTCATGTTGAAAAACTATGCTTATGTTCTCAACTGAGTTTTAAATTTCATTTCTCCCCTCATAGGTGTTGTTAAAAGTTGTCTTTGCAACTTTTTTGGTAGCTGCTACTTTTGTTTGCTCTATTTTGTAGGAATCACGAAAGAGCCAAGTTTTATTTCAAAAAGAAGAGTCCCTTACCATGACCCACAGATTTCAAAAACTCTTGAGTGGAATGGAGCTCTCTCAGAGACTGATGTGGTTGTATCACCACAACCTGAAGCCCCAGAAACACCAGAATCACAACAGGCAGAACACAAAGAAGACGTTAACCAAGAAAGAGTTCTTGCACTAGAAGCCTCCAGGGTTCCCAAGGGAACCAGATCTCACTCTGCAGAATCCAAAGCTGAAGGGGCTTCAGATATTGTGGAAAATAATAAGGATGTAATAGCAAACCATATACCAGTTAATGAAAATGTGGAAGTGGAACATTCTACCAAGCTTCTCTCAGAAAACATAGATAATAAGGTAGGTATATTCATCGTATTTCTTTACAAAAGCATAGAATTCTTTGTGGATTTCATAATTTTCAAAATATTACATTTTGTGCTTAAAATTTTTCTATTTTCTTGTCTATAGAATAGTTAAGAGGCTATTGATTTTATTGTGAATTAGTTCTATTCTTAATAGTCACTTTGTACTAGTTATACTAAGGTGTCTATTTATTGGGTGGACAGCTTGCTTCAGATTTTATTCATTATATATCAGCACCTGAGTCCTAAGGGAGAGATCAAGTTGAGACAGAGAAGGGGAGTAGGTCATTAGCTCTGGCAGGGATGGAGAGCTGGCTTCTACCTAGGCTTTTTTCAATTTATTATTGTATACCAGCAAGGAAAAAACAACAACAACAGAATCTCAGTTGATGAAATGCAAAAGAAGGAGAGTTTTGGCTGGACCTCAAAGACCTTGCAGTTCTTCTCTCTTATGTCATAGCTGGCCTGCAGAAGGTCCCTGAGAGCACATAAGTGGAGGCTGCAGGGACCTATGCAGTCATCTCACTGGCTCCCACATTTTTCTCCGTGACACTGTGCTTCTTCCCCGTTTCACGTCCACTGCTGACTGGACCCACGGAGAGGCATTTAGAAGTGCTGGAGAAGAACCCATGGCTTGTGAAAACTAGGGGGCCTAGGGAGATCACGGAAGGTGATGTGTAAGTCTGGTGGGCAGGGGAAGGGGCGTCCCAGAAGCAATGTGTGCATAAAGTAAAGGGCCGTTGTTTCTTAGTAATAGGTTTAATTATAAATAATTGGGAAGAAGGAATTGAGGATGTTAATGTTTTTGTGGGATGCATAATACTTTCTTGACAGTATTAAAAAAGGAATTTAAAATAGTTTGACAATTTAAAAGGGAGATTTTTCAATTGAGAAGTGTTAGTTGTACAACAATGTGGATATAAGTAATTAATGCTGTACTGTATGTTTATTTTACCACAGTAAAAAAAAGAGTTTGAATGGAAATTTTCAGTGACTTAGAGTGGGATTTTTTCCCCTAACAGTTGGATAGATTTCTGCAGAAGAAAGCTGGATTGAATGTTGTTCCTTCGCACAGTGTCTTGAGAAATTCTGAGTATCAAAGGCAGTTTGTTTGGAAGACCCCTAAAGAAACTGCTCCAGTTTTTGCAGCCAATCAGGTAGTTCAATAGATGTAGTATGTTTTTGAATGTCATTGTTTAATCTAGTTATGCAGATTTACATAGAACTAATTGCTGAAAGAAATGAGATACTTAATAGCAGGCCTGGAGGTAGGTTCTAGAGAAGTGCAAGTGAGAGTGTTGCTAAAATCATTCTATTACTTGTGATTTATAGTAGTAACAGTGTACTATCCTATGCTGCTGCTCATCATTGTGACCAGATCCTTTATATATAACAAATATGAGGCAGGTAATGAAAACCTAGGCACTGGTAATTTTTTGCATGCTGGGAGTTCTTTTATTTATCAAAAAATATTGAATTGGTTTGATTGTAATATGTGTTCAGTTGACCAATATCTTATATGTTTTCTGTCTGGGTTTCTGTCTTTCCTATAAGAAAGACAAAACTCAGACAGAAAAATAGACAGAAAACATATATTTGTATTATAATTGCTTTGGATATTTATTTTAATAAATATGAAATATTTTTATAGTAATAGAAGATACATAATTTTATTGTTTTATTAAATGAAGAGTAATAGGAGCTGACAATGTAAAATATATTTATAAAAATTAAAAGCTCTAATGATAACTAAATGTGATATTAGATGCATTGTATGCCTGCACAATTTTAGTACTCGATTACTGTTACTAATAAATACTCTTGTTTTTCTGCTGCCTTCCTCTAAACTGCTCTTCTGCTCTTAACTCTCATTAACATTCCTAAACATACTCCAAGGCCTAGGTAGGAGATACTTCCATTTAGAATATCCCCAGAGGCTCACGACAGCTCAGACTTTTGTTTCTCCTCATCGTTGTGTTTTTCTTTAGAAACATACTTGTGTGCACACACATGCACACACCTTCACACACCCTCACATTCATTTTCTCCTGTATTGCGACATTTACTATGTACCCCTGAGGACTGAGAGGACGAATAGATTCAGCGAGGCAAGGAAATCAGTCATCTTACACTGTGATAATAATAGCAGTGATCCTATAAATTGTGGAAGCTCGGCGCTTATTTACTTGTTATTCAGTTTTTAAAAAAAAACCTAAAATTTATATAACATTTTAGGAACATATAAAATAATGTAAAGTGATATGTACACCTTACGAACCTAGTAAATAGGATCAGTACTTCTTTCACTGGTTTATTAGTATTCTTGGATAGTAAGTGTGCCTAAAAATTACTTAATACCTGAAAATTGTCAATTCTTCAGTATTTCACTTTTAAAATAGAGCTGATTCAAATTAAAGCCCCAGTAACAACTTTTACATATTTCAGTGAAAGTATTATATAAAAATGTTTTTTAATAGGATCAGAAGTATAATATAAATCATTAGCAACACTTCAGTAGTTTTATTGCTTTCATTATGAGGGTTTCAAAGAATTTGAGGGGATGCAAATACTGTTTGTTACTTCAAAGCGTATCAGTTTCAGGGCTATGGACTGAGGAGCTATGTGACAGAAATTGAATGCTCGTTGATGGGGACCTCTGAAAGAGCTATTTAGTTCTGTTTTATCAGACACCTGTTTTCTGAAAGGATGTCTTGTATTAACATGTAAATGAGTCAGCGCAATTTTAGCTAGAAAAATACTACAGGTTGTACTGTATCTTAAAAAGATATACTGTTTGGATTCAATCTATGTGAAGATACACTATCTAGAGTTATGAAGCAATGATATACTTTACCTGAGCTCCATCTTTTTCATTTGCTTTCCTTATAATCAGTAATCATATACCATAAAATGGAAAGCATATTATGAAGTACTAAGGATAAAAGGAAACATTCAAAAATAGAAACATAATAATTATGTGACTTTTCCCTTGCCTTAAGCTAAAAATAAGCAAGCACAGAAATAAAAATGAAAAATGAACATACCAGACAATTAAGATGTTAAGAATTTTCTATTTTTTGCAGGAAGAAAAAAATTCATGTTGAGGGAAAAACATGTAGAGCTGACAGCAGAGTTGCCTTATAAAGCTAATGTCTGTGTTCATATTATTAAAATATGCCTATTCTACTAATCCCATTACCAAACTGATGAGAGATTGTGGGGAGGAAAGATATGGTTCATTATTTCTTTTGGCTTAAGCATGATTTTGATTACAGTAGCTATTATTCAAAAAATAGTAGTAATGGACATAGAAAATTGACTTTTGGATTTTTCCCCAGGTTTATTGAGGTATAATTGACAAAAATAATATATTTATGTATAGAAAGTAATGTCTTGATATATGTATATATTGTGAAATAATTACTATAATCAAACTACAACATCTAACACTTCACTCAGTTACCTTTTTTTTGTGGCGAGAACTCTTAAGATCTACCCTTTTAGCTAGTTTCAAGTATATAATACAGTATTATTAACTATAGTCACCATGCTGTACTTGAGACCTGCAGAACTTATTTGTCCTGCGTTCTTGAAATTTGAGACTCTTTGACCAACATCTCCTGCTGTTCCCCACCCACTAGCCCCTGGCAGCCACCATCCTCCTCTGCTTCTATGATTTCGACTTCAATAGATTCCACATACAAGTGCAATCGTGCAGTATTTATCGTTCTGTGCCTGACTTATTTCACTTTGCGTATGTTCTTCAGGTTCATCCACGTTGCAAATGGCAAGATTTTTTCTATTTTTTAAGGCTGAATAATATTCCATTGTATATGCATGCCACATTTTCTTTATCCATTCATCTGTTGATGGACACGTAGGTTCATTTCATCTGTTGATGGACACGTAGGCCACTGTGAATAATGCTTCAGTGATCAAGGGTGTGCAGATAAACTTTGAGATACAGATTTTACTTCCTTTGGAAATATACCCAGAAATGGAGTTGATGGATCATATGGTAGTTTTGCTTTCAATTTTTTGAGGAACCTCCATACTGTTTTTGAATATCACCATAACGGCTCTACTGATTTACATTCCCGCTGACAGAGCACAGGGGTCCCCACATCCTTGCCCACACTTGTCTTTTGTAGTTTTGATAATAGCTGTTCTAACAGATCTGAGGTGATTGTCTCATTGTGGTTTTGATTTATATTTTCCTGATGATTAATGATATTGATCACTTGTTTGTATACCCCCTAGCCGTTATATCTTTTCTTTGGAAAAATGTCTATTCAGTTTCTCTGCCCATTTTTAATTGGATTTCATGGTTATTTTCTTTTTGAGTTGTATGACTTCTATTATTATTATTGTAATATAATAATCCATTATTAAATATATGATTCACAAATATTTTCTCTCATTTCCTAGACTGTTTTCGTTGATGGTTTCTTTTGCTGTATAGAAGCCTTTTAGTTTGATTCAGTCCTACTTGTTTATTTTTGCTTTTTTGTTGCCTTTAGTTTTGGTGTCCAATTAAAAAAAAAATCATTGTCCAGGCCAATGTCAAGGTGCTTATCCCCTATGTTTTTTCCTAAGAGTTTTTATGGTTTTTAGGCCTTATGTTCAAGTCTTAATTTATTTTGAGTTGATCTTTGTGTATGGTGTAAGACTGTGTGGTTCATTCTTTTGGATAACGCAGCCTGGACTTCTATTACCATTATATGTTCTTGGCTCCTTCATCATAAATTAACTGACCATATATCTGGACGCCCTATTCTATTCCATTGATCTGTGTGTCTGTTTTTATGCTTCTTTGCCCATTTTTAAACTGAGTTGTTTTCTTGCTATTGAGTTGAGTTCCTTACTATATGTTGAATATTGACCTCTTATGAGACCTAAGGTTTGCATATATTTTCTCCCATTCCATAGATTGTCTCTTTACTCTGTTTTCTTTACAGAAGCTTTTTAGTTTAATGCAGTCTCATTTGTCTATTTTTGCTTTTGTTGCCCTTTGGATATTAATTAGACATGTCAAATGAAATTACAGAGTCATATATAATTTTGCCTTTTTTGTATACTATGATTCAACTTTATGTGTGAAATTTTTTTAGCAGTTGAAAAACTGAGTTCTGTACTTTTAACCAACAAAAAACTAAACTAATTTTTGTTTTAAGGTTTTCCACAATAAAAGCAAATTTGTTCCACAATTCAAAGGTAACTCAATAATCCATGAAACAGAATACAAAAGAAATTTCAAGGGTTTATCTCCAGTGAAAGAACCAAAATTAAGAAATGATTTGAAAGAGAACGAACATTTGGAAATAGTATCTCCTGAAAAACAGGTATTTATCAACTCTTTAAACAAAACAAAATCCTCTTTTTAGACTACATGTTTTTTTTCTTCACTTAGCACCACTTGAAATTTTCGTTTTTAGCTGGTTCATTCAGTCACTTGTTTGTTCATCAAATGCCAGATGTTCATTGGGTAGCTAGTGAGAATACAGTGGTAACTGCTCTAAGCAGCTCTGGGCTGTTGGGGAGACAGAGCTGGAAGTAGTAAAATGTAACACAGGGTAATGAATGCTTAGCAAGTCTGCTATGTCTAACATCAACGGTTTGACTTTACAGTAATGCGCACTCCAAGGGTAACAGTAGTGACAGAAACACATACAATACTTTAAATTAAATAATGGAAATCAAACACAAACACACATATGTACATGCATTTTAAACCAAAGTTATAGCATGCCAAGTTATAGCCAGTATAATTCACATGATTTATCTCAGGATATACAAAGACCTGCTTCTGTGTGAAATTATAGCTATTTAAATTGCAGCATCAGGTTAAAATTATTGTAAATTATAGGTAAACAGGATATAAGTCTTATTATTTAATTTCCTGGAAGGTCATACCTGATATTTAATGGGTTCTAAAAATAGAAATTGTATGACTAGAGTAAAATTTTGTATATGTATATAATTTTCTCGGACCTATGATTTTGCAGAGAAAAAAGAGATTAAGTTATTCGGTAAACAATGTGGTAACTTAATAGTTGGAGCTTTACATTGAATTACTATAACACAATTAAATATAAATTTAGAATAACACAATTAAATATAAATTTAGAATATCAAGGGCAAATGGAAGATTACTACTTAAAGGTAGTAACATAAAGTTTATTTATTTAGATATTTAATTGTAAATTAGTTATTTTTTTCCTAGCCAAGGATCTAAAATTTTAATTGTTAGAAATTGAAACTATGTCCTGAGTTATACTTCAGAAACACTAACTGGATATACTAGTTTCAAACTTGCCTGTTAATTTCTTGTGATTTCTCTATTATCTTTGATAGTTAAATCTTACTTCTAAAAACAGGATTATAATACAGTATTCAACATACTTTATAACATTTATGCTTTCACTTCAATATATAAAATATTTTTAGCATAAAAAGTTTGAATTTTGTCATTTTAGTGTAATAAAACAGACGATTCTTTAAAATTAGAAGCAGAGATGGAATCAAAAGACTTAAACCAGCCTAAAAAGAAGTCCATTCCTTGGAGACATCAAAGACTTGGGTATGTATTTTGTAAGATAAACAGTATAGTATTTAGATGATTGACATGGTGGTATATTTACCCTTATTTTATTTTTGTCAGGAAGGTGAATTCTGAATATAGAGCAAAATATCTGAGCCCAGCCCAGTATTTATATAAAGCTGGGGCTTGGACACGTGTGAAGGAAAACATACCAAGTCAGGTGAGTAGGCATCAGCTCAGTAAGCCCATGTTTTCTTTGCGCTTTTATCAGTTTAATTGTACAATGAATTTAATTTAGTAATAGAGACAATTTAGAGATGTATGATAAAACAATAGCACTGTAAGTATTAGGAAATTAAAGTCGTATGTATCAGGATATACTTTATCAGTGTGCTTGCTTTTTTAAATAACAACTAAGTCCTTAGAGATTATATTTATTATTATAAAGTCCTTAAAGTTAAAAATGTCTTTACAGTCAATATTTGATCGTATTAATAAAGTTAGCTTATAGAATTATAGCATGATAGATTTGATTATAACGTGCAGGCCTCCACCCTCACAGCTGAAGGTTAATTAAGTTTCAAGAGTAGTTCGTCTGGCAGTGCTACCCTGTCTGCGTGTGCTGTTGCAGTCTGTAAGTACAGGGAAGGGGTGGCCTGCGCTCACAGAGGTTTGAGGTACGGTAGTGTCAGGATACCCTGACATACGGGGGAAATTCTGAGGATCCTGAAGAAAGGTTGGAGGGAAAGGGTAATCCTTGAATTGGGAAGTGCTAGTTTAGTACTAGGTTCTTATAGTCAAAGGATAGACTGGAGCTTTTCTGGTTATTGAATAAATGTCATCTTTTAAATTATATCTTGATGGTTGTCTGCCTTTTCTGTGTGAATTAACTAAATTAAAACAGTTTAGATTAGACATCAGTAAACACTCCCTCTTCCTATCATTGTAAAGGGAAGGATGATTTGTATGAGGAATGAATCTTTTATTTAGCTCCATACTTAAAACCATGCCTAACAATTACACGTCATCGGTTTCTGGGAGAAGGTGTTGGCACTTTGAGCTGCTGGCTTTTTGCACCCTCAGCTCCCAGACCCATGTTCTGGGGACCCCTGTGCTCCAAATGTTGTTTCAAGAGGCTACTTGGTTCCTCCCACCATGGCTGCTCTTGGTACTCTCTATTTCCCTACTTGAACATGGCTCAGAGACAATACAGGCAAGTAAGAGATGAAGCTCAACACTATCCCAGAGATTACTGGGGCCCAAACTCATATGTTCACCCTGGTGAGATCAAGTTAAAAATGTATGCGTTGAACAGTTGATGACCGTGCCGGACCTTGGCGAGTAGCTCTGTGTCTAAAGAGTCTGATGGGGAGTAAGGAAAACCTGGGGGCAGAGGCAGGGCGCAGAACGCGGCTGTAGAGGGCTAATGTGGTGTCAGCCGTTTGCCTCTAGCCTGTCCTGAGAAGCTCCTTGTTTTGGAAAAATTATCTCAGTCTCTGAGACGTCTTTAAACTAAGATGAATTGGTATTCAGACTTCAGATTTAAACATTTAATGAACTGAGGAGATTATTATGTCTGAAGTTAGAAGTTGACAGTCCTTATGCTGCCCTGGTGGAAGAGAACATTTTTGTTGTTAAAGATCTGTCTTTTCTAGGATTCCTATTATGATTCCTTGGTAGTGTGACTTTTGGAGGGAGTTTGTTTTGTTAATTTCTATTGGTGGTTGTAAATATTTCAGTTAATGGTATAGTTTGCCTTGACTTCTATGGGCAAAATAATTCAAAAAGTAAATTGGAGTTAGAAAAGAATAAGAATTTTTAGTAAAGAGGCCAGCTATTACTGACGGTGATGAATGTCTCTGACCAAGTCTGTGTCACTTTGTCACAGACGTTTAATGTGGCCATGTTTTATCTAAGTCTTATATGTATATTTTTTTACTATAAGACACTTACTGTATGTATGTGGCTGCTTAAGAAGTAACTAAACTTAAGGTACTCCCTTATTTTCCCATTCCTAACATTTAATGAAAGAATATTATTCACACTCATCAAATTCACTTGGGCATCAATGACTTTATTTATCATTAGAATGTTAACTCATTTTTTTGAATCATGTTACAGTTTTCTAGCTCATACATCATTTTCATTTACTTCTATGTTGTTCGTGATACTGTACTTTTAAAATCTACTTATAGTCTAGTCATTGGGTATTTAATCCTGAGTCCCAAGTACCTACTCATATAACACTGGGGTATTTGGTCTTATTCATTCAGTGGTTGTATATGTATCTCCATAACATAAACACTGGCAGTATTTCTTTTTAAAATGCTTACTTAATGGATTATTTTTAATAATAACCAGATATTGTAATCGTTAGCTCCTCTCCTTAGAATAGCTACTGAATCTGTGTTAGATTTCCCTTTTTTCATTGTTAGGTAATCTAATACTTAAAATTACATTGGTCGAGGTAATTTAAAATTTTTAAAAATAATTATACTTGATATACAGTATTATATTAGTTTTAGGTGTACAATATAGTGATAAGACATTTATATACTTTATGAAGTGATTATACATAGTAATTAAAATATTAGTAACTATATTCCCTCTGCTGTACTTTATATTCTTGTGACATTTTATACCCAATTCGTGCTTGTTAATCCCTTTCACTTTTTTCACCAATTACCCAAGCCCTCCCATCTCACGACCATCGAATTGTTCTCTTGGTAATTTTTTTTCTCATGTGTCTTTCAAGATAAAGCCCCACATTCTGTAATTTGACAGACATTATAAGGACTACTAGGTGTAAAGGTGACTCCTCATTTTTGGGGGATGATGTTTGGAAAAAAGTGTTTTTATTTTTTACCTCCTCAGTTTTCTAATTTTGAATTTTCTCTATATATGAATTTTAAGTGATTTAGTTAAGTTCTTAATTTAGGAAAAGAAATTCAGAAAAGAAAACCATCTACTTATGGTGATTATTATGTCATATAATCGGATCACATTACCTGGAAAGAGATGTGTGTGTTGTTTTAATTGAGTTTGGAATGGTATGTTTATATCTTTTTTAGTGCCTCTGGTTCTTGGCTGTGGGGGTTGTTCTTAATATTGAGTTTACACCATTAATTTCTTTTCTTTTTTTTTCCTTTTTACTCTTTCTAGAGTAGAAAGAGTAGAAAGAGTAGAAAGAAAGAGTAGAAAGAGTTGATATCTCCCTTACTTGGGAGATATCAACCTCCTGATTTCTTATCTTAGTATAGAATTATAGAAGTTTAAAATTATGTAGTTGCAAAACATAACATTAGCACTAATATTAATAAAGATTGCCAATAAAGTAAATTATAAACATTGTTTTGAATGTCAGTAACAAGAAAAACTGAGTAAACCAAGTTTTATGGTATTACTGTATCTCCTCTCCCTCCTTTAAAGAAACCGATGTCAAAAAAACTGGATCGCCGTGTACATGGAGGGATATTCGTCCATCCTCTCATTTATCAAGCGGTGGGGTCCTCCCACGTGGACAGAAGGCAGCCTTCGCTGCTCCTTCCCACTCCACCCAGTACCTAACACAGCACCGATAGACGCTCCTTTTGATGGACTCCTTCAACTTGTATTTCATTTGTTTATTATGGCATAAACCATACCATTATTATGATAACGACTTCTATCAAAGAGGAGATCTGCCTCCTCTACCAAACTGTGAGCACATGGAATACAGGGTCTTTCTTGCACACCTTCAACTGCCAGCCTTTTAGCTCAGGTGCACACTCAGGACAGGTTGTGGAAACAGTGTTTAAATCTGCATTCTTCCTCTTCCTCACTCAAGGAGTTCATAGGTTAATGGGGGAGAATGACACGAGCGATTAATTCCAGAAGGAAAAAATAGGAACTACTAGGGGCAGGTTACAGGATAGAAGGATTCAGCAAAGAGGAAAAAGGACTCACGGACATGGACAACAGTGTGGTGATTGCTGGGGGGAAGGGGGGAAAAGGGGACTAAATGCTAACAGGAAAAAATACAAGAAAAAGAACCAGTAGAGTTATGCATGAAGGGCTTTAAGAATACAGAGGAGGAAGAGATGCTAAGGCTTCTAGATTTTATCATGTAGGTAAAGGGGTAACCATTAAACACTTGAAACTTGGGATATGTGTTAGAAATTTGGGTTATATCAAGGCATGTTATAACAAGTCCTGTGTATTCAGAATACCTTGGTTAGTACTGGTAATTCAACACTTAACCTATGTGTCTCAGATCTATCTGTTAAAAGCAAAATCCACTAAAGTCCTCACTTAACATCGTTGATGGGTTCTGTGACTGTAATCAGAATCACTGTCATGAAACCAGTTTTACCATATGCTAATTGATATAAAAAAGTTACATTCCTTTGGCATCTCATGAATGTTATAATGAAACAACACTGAGTGAAATAACATTATTTGAAGACCTGCTGTACTCATAATTTTCTTCAAAGTATAGGAGTTTACAGAAATGATAAATGAACATGGCTCAATTTTTTTTGGTAGTGAAGGAAATATTTTGAGTCATCTTTTAGTAATGTTTCAGGTTTGGTTTATTAGAACATGAGGACTGTTACTTGGCTTAATTATTATTTTTCTCCCCCAGCTTTATTGAGAAATATATACATATATTATATATAAAATACATATATATTCCTTAGTAAAGCTATATATATGGTTTGTTGTGCTGTGGCTGATGCTGTCCTTGGACTTTGGCTAAGTCCCTACAGATGTAACTTTTTTTTTTGTATTCTATAATGTCTTGTTAAGTAGCTGAGGATATGTTTCTCCAATTGTTTTTGCAATGCTAAGTTTTAGTATTTGCTTTTTTGTCTCTAAGTGAAGGCAAAGCAATTTAATTAGACAGTATCCAGATATCCTTTTAATGCTAATATTCCATCTTTATGATAGAAAAAATTCATTTTTTGAGAAATAAAGATTATTTAATTTTATTTATTTTAATTTTTATTTTGGTAAAATTGGTTTGTAACATTAAACAGATTATTTTAAACAGAATTTTGAGGTGCAATTTAATTTTTTTACATTGTGGAATTGTATTTATAGAGGCCAGCAGGTGGCAGTATTATGCATAAAATGTAAGGGTTTCAAATGAGGATAAAAGGCTCCATTTCACATGCAAATTATGTAATTCATACATTAAGGAATTCAAATTGCTTTATAGTTCATCAGAACTATAGTTCATCAGATTTTTGTATTCTGTTACTTTCTTAAATGTATTATAATTACTCTTTTGTGGGATTAAAAATTAGTATGTACTTAATACATTTTTTAAAAGTTGAGGTTTTGCTGATTCCAAGGAAATGTTGAGGCATTTGGAGGGGGGAACCTTGTGACTCTCTCATGGCATGGGGGGTGGTTCTTTGCTGGTAGCAACTGTACATTAAACTAGGAAGTTAAGACGGGCTAGGGGTTTGCAGCATTTTGGTAATCCAGTCGTGGGGAAGTAGGAGTAGTACTTAGGTAACCCGTCATGGGCAGCGTCCCAGCCATGCAATACTGTGGCTGGTTTTTGAAGTAATATTAACATGTCTTGGTTACTGAATTAAATGTTACTAAAAGATACTAAAAATTTTGGTTGACAAGTTTCGTGTATCTATACATTTAGAAGGAAGAATAATAGTTATTTCATTGATTCCCTTTAATATTACATTATGGCATTAACCTGTCATTAAGTATGTTTCTGTATTCCTTCCCTAGGGTTCTCTAAATGCAATGTGGTATGCAGAGGTTGGTTGCTTTTGAGTTTTTAAAATACTATAATAATGCATAGAATACGTGTAATTTCAGTCAAAATAAGAAGTAAATGTCAATATTTTTCTTAGCTGCTACAAATCTGTCTCTGCCTGCTGGCCTAAAATAACCGCATTGTGCTTTAGCGTGACCGTTTTAATTTCTGCTTAAAAATGCACATAGTTTGATGAATATATGTGGCTAGTTTTGCCTTCCTTTCTCTTTGGTCTATGGCTGTACATGTGCAATGTCTTAGATATGCTACCTGGTGATATTTGTGAAGGAGCATTTACAGTAATACACGATGTCTTACCTCTCCTGTATAGGTTAAAGAGCTCCGAGAGAAGGCTGAGTTTTATAGGAAACGAGTTCAGGGAACACACTTTTCTCGGGACCATCTGAATCAGATTCTGTCTGATAAGAACTGCTTTTGGGATGTCTCCTCAACCACGAGCTCAGAAGGAACTATTAGTAGTAACATTAGAGCACTAGACCTTGCTGGGTGAGATGCTTTTGTATATGGTGAAAAAGTATGTTGTAGTTTAAGTAGACCATGGGATGATATAGGTGAATGGCATATGACTCAAAAGTCGTTTAGTTAAATGGAGATATGATAGCCATTATATTTAATTATTTTTAGTTTATTTCTGAAAAATAAAATTATATACCTGCTTTAAGTACTTGTGTGTAAATAATACATAATGTAAATCTGGAAGACTGGATTTTATAATATTTTGTGTTAACAATTAAAAATAGAATAGGAGTAATTGTATAGTAGGTGTAAAAGAACTTTAAAAGCAAGTTATTAGTACATATCCATGATCACTTATTAATAAATTTTCATGGTTGATATGGAACTTAGGTCTTGCTTCTATGGGAGAATTCTCTGCTGTGTTGGGTTTTGAAGTGAAATGATTTAATTTTTTATAAGAGAAATAGCACACTGATTTGTAGCAAATAAAATAGTTTTTAGTTGTTACAGCATGTTAATATAGTCACAAATACCAAATTGACCTGTAAATTCTAATTATGTGACGTCTGATTTTAAAAATTCATCACAAAATCTGTTTTTTAATTAATGTCAGGAAAAGATTACTCTATCTAAATTATAAAATTTGAATCAACTTCTGGATCCACAAGTGCACTCAAGTTTGTGCACAAACTCTGAGTAACTGAACAAGCTAGACTATGTACATACAAATGCCTGTTCAGGGGACATGTATGGGTTTTGTCAGTAGTGGTGTGGGCATGTATGTGTGAAAGTGGGAGTAAGAAGAGATAACTATATTTTATTTTGGAGTACTTTAATAGCAACTCCAGTTCATAACACTATTATAATGTAAAATGAACTCTTTATTTGTAGAGAGAGGGGAAGGGAGGGAGAAAGAGAGGGAGAGAGACACCTCGAAGTGAAGGGGAAATATTGATCAGTTGCCTCTCTACACGCCCCGACTGGGGACCAAACCCGCAACCCAGGTATGTGCTCCTATTGGGAATTGAGCCAGTGATCTTTCATGTTGTGGGACGATGCCAGTCCAACTGAGCCACACCGATGAGGGCTAAAATGAGCTCTTAATTAGATTCTTTCTTTAGTATCTGGGCTAGGCAATATCTGTGGGAAATACATATTGTGAATAGTAGAAGGGAATGATGACTCATTAAAATTAGTATAAACTGGGAACCTGAAGCTACTCAAGTTTAAAATAAAACTTATTTTGTTATGCAGAGATCCTACAAGCCGTAAGAATTTGCAGAAATATCCTTCTACAAAACTAGAAGAAAAAAGACCTATCTTGGAAGAACAGCCCCAGAAAAATACCACAGAAAAATTGGGCATGTTAGATGCTCCCACTGTACCTGTTAGAAGGCGTTTGGCTTGGGATGCAGAGGACACCAATGAAGAGATACAAAAACAGCCGAGAGAAGAGGAAGAGGAGGAAAGGGAAAGGGACAAGCAGGTTTATATGGGAGAGTTAGAGAAGTTGAAAGTACATGAAAAGTCTAAGGCAGGCAAGATAAAAGAAGGGTGAGAGTTTAAATTGATCGGTATATAGCAGCATTATTATACATGGCTAATACATATTTTGTTTTGTCACTAATTAAGTATAGTGGTTTATGCTTTTGTTTTTATGACTAATAAAGAGATTTTATTTTAATGTCAGGAAGGAGGCATTCTATATGATTTATAATTTGAGTCAGGTATTTGAGTCACCACTAATCAGTAATTGAACACTTGAACACTGAGCTGCTGCGGGAGGGAATAATTAGTATTATTTTCATTTATGTCTTGCTAATTATGATTTGCTAGATTTGTAAATGTGCCTGGAAGAATAACTTTCTTTATGATTTAAGAAAAATAGCTGATATTCTTAAATATCAGATGGTTATACCAAAAGAGAAAGAAAAGATAATGTTTTATAATATTAAAATAAGTGATTTTGGCAAAGAGCTAATTCCTGTTGATTTATATGTAGATTTCTTTGGGGAGTGTTTCCCCACCATTGATAATGGTGCTTTTCTTTCATGAGTTTTGCAGTTAACGTGGGATTTAGGCCCTCATTTAATGGAAGAATTTTCTGCGTGTTCTTGCTGACTTGCAGTGATCCTCACTCTTCTAATATTCGGTCACTCTTACCTGCATGCGGGTTTACTTTTTTCAGAAACAAAATGGTCTTATCTTAAAAGTTTTATATTTTATTATTACATAATGACGGCAAAGTATTTTTGGTCCTATTTCCTAAAAGAATGGGTTCATAATAGATTATTTTAATTTTTTAGGTCAGATTCTTCTTCTGTATCCTCAGAAAAAGGAGGCAGGCTTCCTACTCCGAAGCTGAGAGAGCTTGGTGGGGTCCAAAGGACTCATCATGATCTGACCACTCCAGCTGTTGGTAATAGGCACACACTATGCAGTTCTTATTTCACCTGCCTTTTCTGCATGAAAATTCAGCTTCATTGAAACGTATCATCATCTGCACTTTTCTAGGCGGTGCTGTTCTAGTGTCCCCATGTAAAGCGAAGCCTCCAGCCCCAGAACAGAGGAAAAGAACGTCTTCTCAGGAGGGCTTAGAAACTCCAAAGAGTGATTTCAGGAAGGTAAATATTTTTATTTGGGGGAAAAACATTTCTTCAGGAAGTTATTTTTTTAGTCACACGTCGTAAATGAGTGATAGGTTCAGATTTTACAAAATCTGTGTATCATATGTAGAGACAGTCTGTTAACCTATTTTTAGTAAGACAGAAGCATTGAATCGTTTTTTCTGGTATTAACATTGTATTTCTGCTGATATACTTTCAAATCTTGTCAGTAGTGACTCAACAGGAAGAGAGAGGAGAGAAACCATTTTATGTATTGAGCGTCTAACGAGGCATTCGTGTTCCAACTATGTTCCAGGCACCATTTTAGCACCAGAAATATAACTATGAAAGAAACAGACAAAAATCCTGGCCCTTATAGAACTTATATTCTAGTGGAGGAGAGATATAATAAGTAGTATAACTAGGTAAAGTACATTGTATGTTAGATAATGATAAATACTACGAAGAAAGATAAGACGGGAAGTGAATAGGAAGTGCCCAGGAAAGTTCTGAGAGGGCGGCATTTGAGCAGAATCTGAAGATGGTGAAGGATTGACCCATATGTGTATCTGGGAAGGCATTCTAGGCAAAAGAACAGCAAGGGCAAAGTTGGCGAGCTGAGAAGATAGCTCATTTTCTGAGGAACAGCCAGGAGCAGCGTGGCTGGAGTAGAGAGCAGGAGAGGGAGTATAGTATGGACAATGAGTTCAGAGGCATAATGGGTGACTAAATTGTACAGGGCCTTGTAAGTCATAGCAAAGGTTTTCCAGTTTTAGTCTGAGTGAGATGGGAAGCCTTCGGGGGAGCAGGGATGACGGGAGTCAGTGACAGCATCCAGGCAAGAGTGACGGTCGTTTGGATCATTGCGGTGGTAATGCAGGTGATGTGACAAAGTGTGATTCTGAATACTCATCAGCAGTATAGCTGAGATGATTTGCTGATGTATAAGATATGGGGTGGGAGAAAGAGGAAAATCAAGGATAACTCAGGATTTCTGGCCTGAGCAATAAGGGCCAAAATTGCCATTTTGCTGATATGAGGATAACAGTATGAGGAAAAAAATTTTCAGGGAAGACCAGGAGTCCTGTTTTGGACACATTGAGCTGGAGAAGCTTTTAGGCCTACAAGTAGACATGTTGAGTAGGCAGTTGGTTTTGGAGTGCGGAGGAAAGGTTGGGTTCAGATATATGTTTGAAGCTCTTTATCTTACAGGTATGCAAGGTCTTGAGACAGGAAGGTCATCAGGAAGTGGATTTAGACAGTAAGTGCAGACAGGTCTGAGCCCCAGGATTTTGATTCTGGGAAGCTGAGGAGTAAGCAGCAAAGAGACTGAAGAGGAACAGCCCTGAGGTAGTGGGAAATGGGACTGCGGTGTCCTGGAGGTGTCTAGGAGGAGAGCATGTCATGGAAATTGGATACTGGATTTAGCAACAAGGAGGTTATTGGGGACCTTGGCAGAGGGTAGTTTTGCTAGTGTGGGCCTAGAGCCTAAATGCATGTGAATTCAAGAGAACAAAAGAAGAGCTGGAGACAGCATCGCAGACAATCTGTGAAGATTTTTTTCCACTAAAGGGAGCAGAGTAAGGGAGTGGGAGTTGGAAGAAGTAAAATCAAGAAAGAGGAGATGATAGCACATTTGTATGTTGATGAAAACAGTTTTGAAGAGAGAGAAAAGGTGATGCAGGAGTGGGAGGAAAATTGTGGGATAGATGTTCTTGAGTAGGAGAAGGGGCGTAGGATCTGGTGGAGGTGTGGAGAGGTTAGCCTTAGGCACTGTGGCAGTGCCTTTGTTGTTAAAAAAGGGAAGGCAGAGTAGATTATGTGGGCTCT
>PVKM010027326.1:0-18841 GCA_004027735.1 Carollia perspicillata | reverse complement strand
GCTGACCCTGGGTCCTGCAAGCCTGAAGACAGAGCTGACTCACCTTCTCATAGTATCGGATCTCATAGTCCAGGATGATGCCATTGGGTTGCTCCGGTTGTGGCCATGACAAGGTGATGCTCCTCATGGTGGCACTGACTTGGTGCATGATGGGAACAGTGGACGGGGCTATGGAGAAAGAAAGACAGGAAAAATAAACAGACCCTTGGTTACATGTGAAATGTCATGTAAGCAGGAAGAAAAATGTCACTGGGTTTGAATCCTGACCTTTTTTTCTTATCAGTTGAACTGGATCTGCAGAACTTGTTGTGTGTGTTGCAGAATGAATGGAGGTTAATTACTGTTTTTCAACAGTACAACTCCCCCTACCAGGATAACAAAGGAGTAAAAGGTGGTAATTCAGGACAGGATGACGTGTGTGATGGCAGGGGCTGGAATGGACATGGTGTGCTCCAGGTCAGGAGGAGAAAGGCTTGACCAAAACAAGAGTGGTCAGAGGAATCATGGAAAAACAGTGTGGCCTGGGGAAGCTAAAGCCAATTAGGGAAGGCATGACAACAGGTGAAGTCTAGGCTTCAGACAGTAGGACAAGAGGAGCAATGGAACATTTTCGAGCAGAAGGTGTTGAACAAATCTCAAGTCTTGTCGTAATGTGCTGAGTGACAGCAAAGAAGAGAACCTGGAGGCAAAAGATGGTAGTGAGAGAGTGAAACTGGTCAGTACAGAATTACTGTGCAGTAAAAAGGAACATTCTAGCAAAGATCTTTTTTCTGAGACTGCATATAAGATTTTGCTGTACTTCAAAGGAAAGAGAGGAGGCACCTCTCAAAAACACATGAGCACAGACCAACAACAGAGTTCTTCCAGACTTCTGTCAGAGTTTTCCAAATGAGGACATTTGCAACAGAAAGCTCACACATACGAATGAGGGAATGATGCACAAACTAAACACTTAGAAACAGAATAATAATTTCAAAATCTGTGAAGCGATTCTGAAATCTCTGTTTGAAAATAATATTATTTATTTCCCAATTCAACATTTTTCACACAGTGTAAATAAAATAAAAGCAGTCTGGAAATAATAAATGAGGGTGTCTTTACAGGAGGAAAGGCGGGTAATGGATGAGGCTTCAGTCTGTGCTCTACTCAGGGGCCGTTCCGTTTAGTCCTGGCACTTCAGTAGTGATCAAGGTCATTTCCTCAAACAAACTCCACTTTACAGGCTTTCTCTGGGTACCATGGCTGACTGACATTTACTATCCTCAATTTAAGTTAACAGATTCTTTTCCAAGACCTGAAATTTCAGAGCACAGCTACCAGGTCATGGGAGCGGGGGGAGGGGGTTGTTGCAATCTCCACCTCTCATTGGACCCTCAGTGAGCACCTAGATACATGATGGGCCCTGGGCAGAGGGTGGTAATGCAGAGCACTTTTCTCAGATGCTCACAGTCCAGGGAGCCATAAAGAGAGCACAGTATGAGAGTATTGTGATAAGGCCTTAAAATCAAAGTGTCTACCTGGGACTTTGCACGGTTCCCTCTATAAACCTTGGGGTGGCTGTGAAAGTGTGCCCTTCAGAGCATCTACTGCTGGGAGCATAACTGACTAATGGCCCCAGCAGCTGGGCTCTGCAATTCATTGGCACAACCACAGAGAGCCCCACTTTCCACAGGCCACTCCCAGCCAATGACTGAGAGTGGCTGCAGTGCTAAGATAGGCCTGTCCCTGGCTCTTTAAAAATACATATATAATAATTAATAAATGCACATGTGTAATAATTAATAAATAATAATTAAAATAAATGATATGCAATATATAAATATATTTTTAAATTTATTTTTAGAGAGAGGAGATAGGAGGGAGAAAGAAAGGGAGAGAAACATCAATGTGTAGTTGCTTCTCATGCACCCCCTACCAGGAACCTGGCCTGCAACCCAGGCATGTGCCCCAACTGGGAATTGAGTCAGTGACCCTTTGGTTCACAGGCCAGCACTCAATCCACTAAGCCACACCAGCCAGGGCTATTCCTGGCTATTTGAATGGGCAACTTTCACTCAAGGACTTCCCTGTGGACTTATCAATGCTTCCTTGTAACAGCACTGCAGTCTAAGACTCTTCCTACCCAAACTCTTTCCCTCTCTCCTTCAGAATGATCAGACCTTCATTTCAGCCTCCTCTAGTTTCCACCCCATTTTCCCGATCTCTGGAACATCTAATTCCACCTTAGTGTCTGCTTTGTGGAGGACCTGAATTCATGCAGTCCTGAAGCCCCCAACAATGTCTCTATCAAGTAGTCTCTTCCTAGCCTTGCTGTGTTCCCAGCAATGTGAGGCTCACTGTCTCTAAGAGCTGCTGCTCCGTATATGGGCAAATCTCACCAATTCTCAGTCTTCCTTATCTGAACTCTGTCTTCTTCCCACTAGTCTCAGTGCTGCCAAGTGAATTAATATAGAATGTTCCCTGTTCCATAGAATGGCTTGTCAGATAGCTGAAGAAACTGGTTAGGCCTCCCCTGAGTCTTTCTTGCTGAAAAGAATGGTTAGATACTACAGGTATTTCTCCCATGATATGCTGCCACCTGAGGTGGCTCTTTTCCAAATGGGGCTTATGTTATCTAAATCTCTCTCCAGGCATGAGGCCCAGAAGTGAACTCAATTCTCCCACTGCTGTTTGAGCAGAAAAGATTAGAGTTAAACCAACATCTACAGTGATCTGCATACTATACATCTATGAATGCGACCACTAGCCTTTGGATCAAACACACGTCTGTGCTATGTAGTTCTGAAATCACGGGTAACTATCACCTGCAGGTTTTCCCATAGTATGGCACTCATCTTTTGTCTATAGAGTTGGATTTTGAGTACAGAGATTGACATGTATCTCTACTTTCATGGTGTTAATTTTGGCCTATTAATGTAGTAAGTTGGGATATTTTTGATCCTGATTCAACCATCAAATGCATCTTCTCTTCCTTCCAACTAAGTATCATGGCCTAGCTCATTAATTACTCATTGAAACAAATATTTATGGAGCATCAACCATGTGCTAGTCACCATTCTAAGTTCTAGAGGTTCCATAATGAGTGAAATAAAATGTCATGCCCTCACAGAACTTATTTTCTCATGAAAGTATTCACAAACTAAATATAACATATCAATTAATCACAAGGTATAAAAAGGATTAAGTACAACAGAAAAAAAATGGACTAGAATAGAAGGGACACAGAATGCCAAAGTGTAGGAGCCTGGCTGGGAGAATGCTGCAATTCTAAACCATGTGGTCCACAAGGACATGCCTAAGAAGTAGGTGCAGGAACACAGGGCTGAGAAAGGGGAAGGGGGAGCCGGGAGAATACCTGGGAGAAGAGCATTTGAAAAGGAGTGGCCAGAGCAAAAATCTTCTGATCTAGGAGCAGCCTGGTGTTTCAGGGGAACAACAAAGAGCCAGTGGAAGTGGAACAGAAACAAGGCCACAAAGGGTAGGACCTTGAGGGACACTGAAAGGACTCTGGCTTCTACTGTAAGTGAGATGGGGAGCCATGGGAGGGAGGCTCATCTAAGTGGGAGTGACATAAACTGGCCTGCACATTAACAATATCACCTTATGCTGTGTTGAGAATACAATGCAGAGACCATGTAAAAAGCCAAAATAGCTATCATAACACTATTACCATAATCCAGCCATGAGATCATGGTCATTTGTACCAGGCAGTAGATGGGGTGAGAGTAGAGTGGTCAGATTCTAAATACATTTAGAATATATCAATGGATGTGGGGCGTGGAAGAAATGGAAGTCAAAATGAGTCCAAGGTTTTAGCCTGAGCAACTAGAAAAGTGGGGCTGCCATGAACTGAGATCAGGCAAGACATTAGTAGAAGCATTTTGGGAGGAAAGAGCAAGTGCTCCTATTAGGTGTGAGATGCCCAAGATGTCCCCAAGTAGATGCTGAGTAGGTGAATGCATGTGTAAGAGGTCAAGACTGGAGATAGAAATTTAGAGTCACCAGTATTTTAGAGATAATGAAAGCAGCAGAACTGACAGAGATCCCCCAAAGAATGAGTAAAACAGAATATACTGAAGATTCATAAAGTGAGGAGAAAATAGCCAGGGGCCTGAGGAAAAAAAAAGGCCGATGAGGTAAGAGGAAACAGGAGGTGTAATCGCCTAGAAACCAAGTGGCAGTAAGCATTCCTGGGAGGAGAGAATGTGTGAAACAAGGCTGGTAAGTCAAGTAAACTGAAAATAGGAACTGAGCCTGGATTTAGCAACAGGCTGGATGGCTAACTGTGAGGGTGGCTCATGATCATCTTTCCCAAGACCTCGTGTGCATTGTGCAGAGCCATGGTGGGGAGGAAGGTGCTCTGAGGAAGGTGAGCAGCTTTCAGAGTCAGTAAGATCATTGAGGGATCCTGATGGGCCCCCCAACACAGACAGAAGATGGCTCCTTGTAAGCCTGCTTCCCCCACCACACTCGCTGTGCAGGGCAGGCGCCTTTTCAGACCCCTGAGAAAACACAATCTCCATGTTGTTAATTAAGTCAGTGCGTACAGCTTTTCAGGATCCTTCTGCCTCGAGAGCTGAAGCACCATGTATTAAAAATTGGAAAGATTAATCCTAATAGCCTGAGGATTTTGATGGACTTGGTTCTTTTCTTCGCCTCTAATCCCTGGAAAGCCATTGTTCAAGACAACATATTTGCCAAACATTGTGCCAGGCTCCTGATTTAATTATTGGGGACAGAAGGACAAAGAAGAGAATCATAGCTCTGCCCTGAAGGACCTTGGAGTCCAGATGGGATCAGATGGTAAAGAAGCAACCACAGGGCAGGGTGATCTAGAGGAAATTGATAGCCAAAATCCACCAAGAGAAATGACCCTGTTACACAGATATCAAGGACCTTCCAGCAGCCAAGCAACAGCATACATCAAGGAGAAGTCACCAGAGGGTAAAGTTCACCAGCACCTGCATTTCTCATATTTATGGAGATGACATGAGGCTCACAGACCCCACGGCAGGCTGTTTCTCCTCACACAGGTCACTCTAAACATCTTACATTTTAACTGAGATGGGATTTAGCACATGGGACAAAGTGAGAAAGTATTACTCTTGCTTCCTGAAAATCAGGAGTAGCTTACATCTGGTGCCCTGCCATTGATGATCAACTACAGTGATACAGTTGTTATCTTCCCTTCCCAAATGCAATGCTGCCTTTAGATTCAATGTTTTACATGCTATGAAACCTTCAGACAAACGAGAAAATAAAAATGAGCACAGATACTGACTCAAACACCAACTGCTTTTAGCAAAACTAAGGCAGGCTAAGGAGGGATGGAAAGATTAGTTCAAAGAAGCAGCACCTGTGGTCCCCAGATACACTGGTTTCAACAGTAAGTTCTGGCCAGTTGTCTTTTCTCTGTAAACCTGCATCCTCAGATGAACAAGCAGTTTCATCTAACACTTGAAAGAGTCTCTCCCTCACAAGCACACAGAATGCTTTTGATTAAATTAAACATTCTACAGAGAAAAGAAAATGAAAATAAAGAGTTCACAGAATGATTAAAATTTAGCAAAGAAGCAAACATGGAACTTTCTTTAGAAAAAGTAAAAAATAAAGAATTAGTTTGGGCACTCTTTGGAAAGAAGGTACTGAAGATTCAAGATGTGCTTGGCCTACTGAGCAGATGCTTAACAAACCCCAAACAGAATCAAAATTGCCCTATACTCCTTCTTCACCAAATAAAGAGGCTGACTCAACAGGAAGCTGAGATCCAAAGAAGAGAATGGGGAAACAAAGAAAAGTGTCCTTTCACTGAGAAAAAATCAACTAGGGTATGGATAGAATCAGAACCAGGAGTATTGGACAAGAGAGTCTAGAGCCAATATGAGAGGCCCTTTCATGTGTCAGAAGCAGAAAAAGACTCCAGCTTCAAACTGCATTGGTCAAGGGGCTCGGGGATGGAGACAATGCAAATGCAGCATGAGCGAGTGAGTCCTTGTCTCTGCTTTCCCCAGGAAATCTTTGGGGAGCTCTTACTCCCAAACTGCTTTTGAAGCAGACAGATCCAAGACAGTACATCACATACAGTGGAGAAAGGCACATAATGTTCTTGCCTAGACTGACAAATTAGATGTGGATAAACTGTATGAACAGGAAGGCCCCAGCAGCAAGTTATGAAAAAACTCACTGGTCACATGGGACAAGTGTTGGTCTAAACTGGTCACAGGTCACTCAGTGGCATCAGATATGGGGTCTGACTGACCATCAGCCAGCCCCCCAATTGTAAGAAGGGCTCCAAAGGAGATTGCAGGGCCTACAAACCTGTGAGACTAAGGCTGAATCATGAACAGTAGTGTGAATCTATCTTAGAAATCAATAACCCAAAATTTGGACCCTGGAGTCTTATTGTACAGAAGCCTTGTTGTCATATCTCAGGAGCACCTGGCCCATAGTTTCATATTTATCATACTCCTTGACCATTTAATTTGGTCAGTGACTTGGTTATGTTCAAAGCTTTCTTCTTCTTCATTTTGTTTTCCTTATTTGATAGGGGCATTTTCTCTTAACAATTTAACATCTCATCTTCCAAAATGTGAGAATAAGTTAATGGTTTTTAAGGTCTAATATATTATCTTTGCATATTAAAATTATTTCCTAATGTCTTAGTTTTTATGTCAAAATGATTCTTTAAACAGTTTTGAAATAATCCTTTCGGGATATAATAAACTATATAACAGTTTATTATGTTAAAGTATTTTATTTAAAACCAAAAATATTTATATTTTAAACAAAATAATATCAAAACACACATATATCCAAAATCAAGTTGATTTATTGGAATAAAATATTTGAAGTGGTTATAAAAGTATGAAACAGATGTCAGAGTTCAGCAAATCTCATCTAAAGAAAAAAAATGTTGTTTCTGTAGGTGAAAATCATTCCAGGGATAGCCTTGTTACAAGGCCACCTCTCACCTGCCACCAGAGCTGAGGTCACAGCTGAGTCCCTTCTGCTTTGGCTGATATGACATCACTAGCAAGTCTCTTAGAAGATAAATGGCCTATCCAGTTAGAGGGACTTTCTTTCTTTCTTTTTTTTTTTTTAATTGTTTTTCAAGTACAGTTTTCTGTCGTTTACTCTCATCCCAGGCCACCCCCCCAGTGCTCCCCACCTCCCTCCCCTTTCCACCCCCCTTAGTTTTTGTCCATGTGTCCTTTATACTTGTTCCTATAATCCCCTCCCTTTTTCCCTGAAATTCCCTCCCCTCTCTCCTCTGGATACTGTCATCCCCTTTTCTATTTCAATGTCTTTGGCTATATTTTGCTTGCTTGTTTGTTTAGTTGCTTAAGTTCCTGGGACTTTCCTATCTGCACTTCCCAAGGAAGCCCATAAAAGGGAAGCCCATCTGCCTCCCTCATAATAACTAACTGGGCAGGGTTGGGGAGCTCTCCCAGGCCCTCCCACATGGTTTGAGGGTGCATATAGGTCCTTATGTGACCCCTCAGAGCAATGCAGCTGCCCCAGCCTGAACAGTGTGCATTTGAGGCATGGTAGCCACTTCTACCATCCTGGGCCTTACTATTTCTAGGACAAATATCCCTCCGTTAATGAACACTGTTTCTAATTTTGGCTATTGTCAAGAATGATGTTAAGAACATTCATGTCCAAGTTTCTGTGTGGATCTGTGTTTGTTTTTCTCTTGGGCAATACCTAGGAATAGAATTGCTGTATCAGATGGTAACACCAACCTCTTTTCTAGACTAGCATTTCTCAGTCAAATCATCCCTAGACTGACCACCTGCCATCTATACCACAGACCCAAGCCATGAAGAAAAAGATAGGGTAGGAAATAGTAAGGAGCTTAGGGCCCCAGTTCATGGCAGTAAAAATGAGCAGAAATAGAAAACGGCTACGGTCAGGGCCCCGCAGATGCTGCAGCAGGAGGTGACTTCCTGCTCTGGCTCTGCCATCTGCTTACTGTGTGATTTTAGGCTAAGGTGACTTAACTTTGTTGGGCCTCAAATTCATCAACTGTAAAACAGGAATATTAATCCTTACATTACACATTTTGTTCTGAATGTGCCCTGTGTAGTTCATTGTGCCTTCTAGCTAGATCCAATCTGCCAGGCCACGGGATTTGGTGACCATCCCGAAATCCCCTTCTGGGAGCACATCAGTGCCTGGGCATTATTTCCCAAGGTACATGTGAAGAGCCCAGTCCATGACAGCCTTGGGTATTTATTCAAAAAACAAATCTTTGAGGAGACAAATAAGTATGTCAGCCCAGCCAGGGTGGAGGCGATGGCTAAGAATGGGCTTGGAGAAAAGGGGAGGCCAGCAGCAGGTTTCCCTGGAGGGTGATATGATCAGTGCTCCAGAAGAAGGTGGTTTCCTGTGACATCTCCAAATAACCAAAAGTTTTTCTAGGAAATAATCTAGGAAATAAATGATGAGGTGCCATGTCCTTGAGGACAAGGAGACCCTATGACTTTGGGGAGGGGATGAGCTACTGCCCATCCTTCCTACTCTATGACTCAGGCCTGGGTGTCACGATGTTTTCTTGGCTTGGTCCCGACTTGTCACCAGTATCTCTTTACACCTAATATCCTGTCCAAACTCCCTTATCTACCTCTAGGCCTCTTTACTGCTGACTGGCTGCAGCCAGATTAATCTTTCTAAAGCTCAATTTACCCACATTCTTCTGATGCTTAAAAACCTTCAATGGCTCCCCACTGGAAGGATGCCCAGTTCCCTCTCTTAATTTAATGATGTGACAGCCAATGGCCAATCCAGGCTGCCTCCCCCTGTTCCCTCTCAGGAACCTGCTGCTCTTATCTAATGCTCCACTCACTATGTCCCAGCAGAACTCAGCTGTTGGGGTCTCTGCCTGGCCACCTCTCTGTATAACCCTACCCAGCCTTCAGAGGCCCAAATTGGGCCTCTCTCTGCTCTGCCTTTGCCCTGCCAGACCAGGCTCACCAGAGCACCGCTTCCATCCTCCCAACTCAAAGCCCTTCCTTTAATAACTCATTGGCTGTAATGGCTGCCTTGGGATGCAATGCATGTTGGTCTGACTTTCCAGGTGCTCATCTGTGCTCTCCATCAGTGGAATAAATTCTTCAGGGCAGATGTCATGTTTTCAGCCTCTTCCCATTGTGTTAGCACATAATAGATGTTTGGTAAAAGTTTACCTGTACTGGAATGATTGCAGCTTCTTCTCTAAAAACAGCAGAGGCTAATGGGGTCAGAAAATCATTGAGTCACACGTAACATGGACATTGGCCTCTAAAGGAGAAAGAGGTATGTGGGGGGGGAGGCAGGGCTATGATTTCTCAGTGGTACCTGAAGGGGGGGTAAGTGGGTCTAAATCAGGCCATCCCAGGGCAGTGGGGACAGGCAGACCCCGAGAGGCTGGGGTGGGGGCCATTCCCATCTCACTGACATGTTTCTGCTTAAATGTTGCCTGCATGTGAGTAGTTTCTGACTTTTCTTCCTTTTGAGCCATGGGATCCTTTTCCCAGACAAAATTTCCCTTGATGCATAGTGCAAAAACAGAATAATTCAGAGCTGCTCTGGGTGTATCACAGGTGGGAATCCCAGAGCCCCAAGGCCAGTCCATTTCCTGTCTCCCCAACCCAGAGTCTGGAGGGTCCACAGACAGATCCAAAGATGCTGGGCAGCCTCCAGAAGTCACCTAAGGCCTCAGATTGAATTATGAATTCCTGAAAGGTGTGGGTGGTGAGGTTTGGAGTGAGGAGTTAGGTGTGGTGGTTTACCTTTTTCCTTACATGAAACATATTAGAAAAAAAAAATCTGTATTTGAATGTTAACTAAAGACTTCAGGCCCACTAGTACTGATGTCAAAGAGAAATAGTTTATACATAAATAAATTGTGCTAATGATGAGTTGTGTTTCCTCTGACATTTCTATTTTAGGACATAACATTGTCAAGAAGATACTTAGATAACAGGTTTTCCCTTCATTGATGAAAACTCATTTCACTGCACAAATATGCTTGAATTTTACATTGGAAAGCCTGACTCATTAAATATTTTTGGTGCAGTAACACTCTGGTCAACGTAGATTAAACAAATAAGCAATTAGTTTGGAGACTGGTTGAATACAAAAGCAGAATTAATTATTTTTCTAATTGTTTTTCCCTGATGTGGACATTGGCTTCTTAGCTTTTGCTTTGGGCTGTGCCTTGAGATGACCCTGACATCCCCTTCCAATCTTCCTCTTTACCTTGAAGTCACATGGGAACAGAGAACTGCTTTGGGTGGGTGGCATCAGTTTGATGCCATTGTAGAATATTGGCCAAGTCTTGTCATGCGTTAAGTGATGTAGAGACAGGAGAGAAAATGAGGGTTCAGGCCTGAGTGACTGAGTTAAGCCCACACCCCCAGACAGGAGCTTCCTTCATGTGTTTGGTTCTAAGCCAAGGGGGCGTGGCAATTGGGGGTTGGGGTTGGGTATTGATCTAGGGATTAGATGTATAGCAGAGGCCCTCATTCCTGACACTACTTCTGATTCAGGGTCAGGGTGTATTTATTGGGACCATCCATCGGACCCTGCTAGTTCTCAAAATGTGGTCCCAGATCAGCATCACCTGGGAACTGGTAAGAAATGCAGAATCTTGAGCTTTACCCCAAGTTTACTGAATCAGAAACTCAGGGACTAGGGCTCAGCAATCTGTTTTAACAATCCCTCCAGGGGATTCTGCTGTGTGCTCAAGTTTTAGAACTATTTGTCTAGAAATCTGGAAATCAGAATGTTCAACTTAGAAAGAGCACCTGAGGTCATTTAGTTTTCTGTCAACTCTTAGGATTTATGGATTAGAGCACCAAGGGTGAGAGAGAGAGAAAATGACTCTCCTAAAGTCCTCAGCAGTCTAGGGCAGAGCCAAAAAATAGCTTGGCCTCCTGTCCCAACGCAGGTCCTCGCTTCCCTCCCATACACTCACATACCCTCATTTTCAGAACCCCTTGAGGATGCTCAGCATGGGGGGAGAAGGGAGTCAGGATCCCATCACTCATGGATGGGTGCTGACTGATCCCCAGGGAGGTCAGGTTTCTCCCCACAGAGGTGGAAGTGTGGAGAGCCCTGTGCCAGAAGAGGAGGCACCCTGGTTAGAGGGGTCATGGGGTTTTTCTGACTCTTAGATCCCCAGGAAAGGACAGAAAACAAGAATGCTGTGGCCCTGTGGAGGCAAGAGGCTGTGAAGAGATATGTGAGTGTATGGGGATAATTGTCAGGTGAGGCCTGTCCTAGGCAAAAGCCTCAGCATGGCTATGAGGGTGACTGAGGACAGACCCGTCAGGACTTATGAGGCAGCTGGGACTCAGCATCCAGCTCTGCCTCCTTCAAGCCTGTCAGTCTTTCCTGTTGTGGGACCAAAGCAGTAGCAGCTCTGGTTTGTTGAATGTTTAATCACAGAAAGCAGTTCACTGGAAACACTGGCACTGGAGCAGCCATGGGAGAGAGCAAACAAAACCCTACAACAGGTTGTGTTCCCCTTACTCCCTGGTTCTCGTGCATGCATGTCCAGCAGAACACCCACTGCAGCAGGGGACCCACCACCACCACCCAAGCCTGACATCACTGCCACCAACAGTGGCCAGGGGAGCTGGGCCTGTGACTGTGCTCCTGGGCCTGGAGGTCTAAGTGTCCTGGCCTTAAGAAGCTGTTCCTCCTGCAGGCAAATTACTACCCTGCAACGCCCAGTTTTGAGCCCTGCCCTGCACACTACCATCCCCACAAGGATCCTCTTGCCCCTGACTCCCCAGAATACCTCTGCTGTCCAGCCCTCTCAAGTGTGGCAGTTTATGATTTTACACTGGGCACACCTCAGGGTTAGCAAATGAGTTATGCCCTCCTGCTCCTTGTCACCTCTTCTACACCATTGCTCACTGTCTCCTACATCCTCTGTAGAAATGCCATTTGGTTGGGCTGCCACTCTCCAAGCTTGAGACCACTGTGTGCTCCCTCCTGCCATCACTCCTCAACTTACAGAAGGGTTGGGCTTCCAGCTCCATCTTCTTCTCCATCGTGTGAGCCTTGCCCCCATGGGGATGACTAGAACACTCACCTGAATAGTGTACTCTGTTCCCTAGCCCCATCTACTCTTTCAGATCTTCCCATTCCAGTGGCACACTTGGATTTGGCCTTACCTGAAGTTACTCCATTTCCAAAGCCACAAATTCAACTAGTCTGCTTCCTGACAGCGACCTCTGATGAGCCCACTGCAACTCTTCTTGGCCTCATCTGGCCTTTCAGCCTCGACTGAGAAGCAAGCACCAGCCTCTCCCTTATTCATATCCCTCATTAACCAGCTTAGGTTACATCTTTCCAATAACATAATTGACTTTACTCTCCTTACCCTCAGGCACGAGTGGCCTTTATCTTTTCATATAACACAACCAGCAAAACTCAACACAAGAGAGACCTACTATCAATCAACTTCCTGTAGGGCCTGCTCTCCAGCAGCCATGCACTGCTGAGAAAGCCACGTAACAGGTCACACAGGAAGATTTGTAAATACGTGATCACCAATTTCAAATGACCCTCAGCACTGCTGGGAAATGCTGAATTTCTCTGGTCAATTTTATCTCTCATTCTCTGGAATGACACTACCAAACTTCTTCCATTCTCCTCAAATATTCAACCTCAATACTTTCCCTTCACTCTCAGCAACCAAACTTATCTCCTACCTCACAGAGAATATAGAAGCTTGAATACCCATCTGCATAAATAATACCTCGACTTGGCCACCTAAAATCTCCACAAATCACACATGCACAGAAATAAACCCTTCTTCCCTGGACACCTTCCCAGAACATTTCTGGGGGCCCCTGGCATGTCTTCCATGTATTTGGACACCATCCTTTCATTCTCCAACTTCAGTTTTTTTGTCCTCCCTGTCGGCTGCCCTAGTGACCTCTATAGGAAGGCTGTTCATTAAGCCAGATTTCTAATCCCCTTCCTGAGGACCTGTGGCCCTGTAAGAACACAGTTCCCCTATACTCCCTCAGGTATTGGCCCCCTCAACCCAACCTGAGAGCCCTGTATCCCTGCCTAGCTATGGCACCTTGTCACTGAGCCTCAAAGCTTCCTATCATACTCAGACCTCAGCGTGTTCCTCCTGCAAAGTTGCCATCCTTGTCCACCCCGTCCTTGTTCTGTGCCCTCACCCCCTTCCAGGGCATCAGATAAGCCAAAAGACACCAGAGGCCCTGTCTCCACCCAGCCCTCTGCATACCCACCTCCTCATGAGCTTCCCTCCTGACATGCTAACCTGCTCCTGAAAAAAAATGGCAGCCTGCTAATTTATGAGGCACCACCAGACTGTGAACATTATGTAAAACCAGCCAGGACATCCTGGAACAGAGGACACTGTGCTGAGGTGCAGGGGTTACTGGAGGAGCGAGACTTGGTCTTTTCCCTCAGGAGCCCTCAGTCTATCAGAAGAAATATGGCCTATGCACATAAAAAATGAAGGCACATTTAAGAACTCATTGTGTCATCATTATAACTAGTACAATTCACAGAAGGACAAAAAGGCTCACAGAGGGCACAAATGAGCACCCAGAGTTGTTCTGGAGAGATAAAGCCTCTGGTCTGTTGAGAGAGAGAGAAAGGAGGCAGAGGGGAAGGAAGGAAGAGAGGGAGGGAGGAGGGGGGAGAGAGAGAGAGAGACAGAGAGAGAGAGAAAGAAAGAGAGAGAGAAAGGAGACACAATTAAAGAGCTCGAATATATAGCTCAGGTCTCATAAGGAAAGTAAATTCAAGGCCTGGGGGCATTGGCGAAGAGTCTCCCTTACACTGGAAAATATTTGTGGTCCAGCATTGCCTTTATTTACCCAGAACATTTAATGTGCCTTTCCTGCCCCCCCCACCCCGATCTCTCACATCCGCTCAGAGAAGATGTTAATTTTCTGAAATTAAACACTTAGCTTGATTACTGTTTTGTTAATTGCTGCATTCAAAAACCCCTGGAGCTCCTGCCTGTTTAACATGGATGGTGCTGTGAAAATGATAGGCACAGAGTTGGCATGCAGGTGGACAGACAACAGCTTCAGAATGCCATCCCAACTCCCCCCAACTGTGCTTGCTCAAGCAGCTGGGGCCCTGCATGTGTAGAAGTGGGACAGGCCAGGTCATAGTAGGTGCCTCTCACAGGACCATGTTTTAGGAGGACAGTGCACCCAGGAAGTCCCAAGTCTCACCAACATCTGGGAGAATGTAGAGGCTTAACTTCAATCAAAGTATCTGTCCAAAGATGCTTAAGGAAGGAAAGACCACAGAGAGAATTCAAGATGCACCATCTGTTGATGCCTGAGTACTTTAAGAAAGACTGGGTCATTTATTCATACATTATTTGATAATTCATTAATTTATTATATGAATATTTATTAAATGCTATTATTTCAGGCACCTAGCTAGACACTGGGGAATGAGCGAATATGATGGGTACAGGATCCACTCTCCTGAAGATTAGTTGGTTCATGGAAAGCAGGTCCTGTACCCACTCTCATGAAGATTAGTCTATGGACACATCGCCAGGGGTCCTCCTCCTTCCTCCCCACGTTGCCATGGACACAAGTAACTATCTCCTAGTCCAACTGTAGGTGCCTCTGCAATAAGTGTTATAACAATCTCATTTGGCCTTTGAAGAGGGTAAGGAACTTCTACAATCTTGCTGCTAGCGGTCCCATTTTCACTTAACAAGCCACGTAGCTGGAGTGTCTGGTCCAAGACGAGGTGAAATAAGAAAACAGATGCCCTCTAGTCATCCTTGCAAGGATGCAGGGTGGGCATTCTCAGCTGTCCTCCAGCTGTTAGCAGCATCGCCAACCACTGTTCAGGACCTAGAGCAGTGAGAATTCCCACACCCAACCACTGTGAGGCCCAGCAGGTGTATCCATCTACATGAAGTTCAGACTGGTCAGACAGTGAACAATAAACTATCCCACCCAACCTTGTCACCACATAGCAACAATGACCACAGACTGAAATGCTCTCTAGCAACATGTGATTACATTCTAACTTTTGGAAACTGAGAGCTGGGACCACTGCAGATTGGGGAACCAAGAGCTCAGCAGAGGACCCCTGGAGTTCCTTTCCAGCTAGTCACCTGCTTACCTAAAACTTCTCTGGTAAGAAAAGTTATAGCACTCAATCCAGTCTCTCAGTCCATGGAGACTCTCAATCCAGTCTCCATGAGTGCTGTGAATTAGAATGTGAGCTCCACAAGGCACAAGTTATTGTGTGTTGTTTGCTACTGTGTTCCCAGTGCCTGGAGCAATGCATGATGCACAGAAGGCCTAAAAATGGTGAATAAATGAACAGGAACAGAAATCAATGACCCATCATGTGGAAAATAGTCACAAGGATTGTGTTGCATGAATGAATACAGCCCAAAGTTAAAGTGCTTAAACAAACAAACAAACAAACGGACCCCTCTGAATGTGGTTGGATCTCACAGTGTTCTTCTGAGTGGATCATTCTGGCATCATTCTTAAATCATTCCCTCAAGTTTTCCTTCTAGGAGCCACAGAGGATGGTCACCTTGCTGACTGGGAGCCACCATGACATATTCTGATTGCCACATATCAGTCAAGCATGTGTATAGTAACTCATGTGTAGGGACTAAAGGAAAGTGGCAAATATTTCTGAAGGGTCTCTGTGCCTAGTGCTGTGTGGCCCCTCTCTCATGAGACTGGGGTAAGTGAGAAAATCTGCTTCTCTGGAGAGCACACCATGTAGTGGAGAGCCCCAGGGCTCCCTGGATAGGAGCCATGACTTTGGTCATGGCAGTGCTCTGTGCTGATCTGCTCAGCTCAACAGAAAACACACCTTCATTTTCAAATGGTCAGGACTTTTCTGATGCCACTTGGAAGTTCTTTTTTAATGCCAGGGCTTAAGAAACAATAAAAACAACCTTTTTTAGAATTAACAATGAGAAGAACGCAATGAAATTGGATTAAGAAGAGTGAAAATTTCATTTACTTAGGGTTTGTAAACTTTTCTTTATTAACGTCAATAAAAGTTTTCTTTGAAGTCATTCCAGTCTTCTTAAAGTTCTGCCTCAGTCTTCTCACTGGAACAAATTTTGCCTGCTAATTTCCAATGAGACCAGCCCTTAAAAATGAACTAGTTTTAGCATATGGATCTTAACACTCTAAATTTTTGCAGGCAGCAGTGTAATATTGTTTTAATATTTAATTTTGAGATTTGCATAATATCTTTCCTCCAAAGAGCTCAATATATTGCAATATCATAAAATTCCTTTCATATTCAAAGATTATTCTTTATGCATGCAAATACTATATTTAACTAAGGAATAATGCAAATTAGGTGATGTATTCACAGAAATTGGTGATATAGATAATTCTTGTAGGAAAAGTAGTGTCCCTGAGTAACTTTAATTGTCTAGGAACTTCAAAAATGCCTTGGCTTCTGGTCAAGATGGTGGCATAGGTAAATGCAGTATTTGCATCCTTCCACAACCACATCAAAGTTACAACTAAACTACAGAACAACTACCATTCAGAACTGCCTGAGATCTAGCTGAACAGAAGTCCTACAACTAAGGATATAAATAAGAAGCCACATGGAGACTGGTGGGAGGGGCAACAGGCTGGTCCCACAGCCACATGTGGTAGATAAAAATTGAGAGGGATATCTCAGCTGTGCAGGCTCCCCTTGAGGAGCAAGGGCCCCAGCCCTATACCAGGCCCCCAAGCCCAGGGTTCTAGTGCCAGAAAGAGAAGTCCTCATACCTTTGGGCTGTAAAAAACCAACATGGATTGCTGTTGAGTGAGAAAAAGGGCCTCTGAAGTCCCAGGCATTCCTCTTACAGGGACCATACATGGACTTCCTTGGACTCACTTACTCACTCTGAGTGTTAGCAGCAGCTCAAAAGGCACTAGGGAAAGAAGGGAAGGAAATGAACTATCTGGCTTTGGGGCGAGAGCTGGAGTAGCAGGTCTCTCCCAGGCAGAAGTGCTTACCAACATCATTGTTCCTTTTCTGAGGCCCTCCCCCACAAAGCTGACAGGTAGGCACTATATCTTAGACTCCACCAACCTGGCTCACACTGTTCACCCCACCTTAGTGATTCACTGAGACATTGCCCCACCCAGCTTGCACACCTCCATAAGCTGTTTCCAGTGGCTTTTCCATATGAATGGCATGTCCTGGCTCATACTTCAGACTATTATAAAATTTCTTAAACAAACAGTATCTGGCCTCAGTACACCCCATACCTCTCACTAAGTGGTCCCAGGCCCAGCACTAGAGTCAGTCAGCATTGGTTTGCAGCCTGTCCTGTCCTGGGCACCTCCGGGGCCAACAAAAGTAACCGCCATCTACAGATCACTTTGTAACTCATGCCAGGTGGCCCCAGGCAGAACACCTGTGGTGGCTGACCTTAGCTTGCATCTCCTAGGAGGTCTCAGAGCCACTGCATCCAGTGGACAACTTTAGACCATGTCTAAGCACCATCCAACCACCTCCACAAAGACACACATAAGGGCAGACTCAGTGGGCACCAAAGGCCCACTGAAGTAGGTTCTATTCCATAGGGTGGGCCCTTGCACAGCAGATCCTCCACCAAGGTCACGGCCAGTGCTTACAGTAGATTGGCCTGGGGGTAATCCCTCTCATTGACATGCCAACAGCAATAAAGGCTCAACTAAAACAGGAAGGTATACTGAGCTCACACAAAGAGGCACACCTGAAGTGCCCAGCTCAGGTGAACAGGGAGGCTGTGCCACTGGACCCAGCAGGACACCTACTATGTAAGGCCACTCTACCAAGCTCAGGAGACATGGCAGCTCTATCTAATATATAGGTAGTATGCCAAAATGAGGAGACAAAGAAACTTGTTTCAAATGAAATAACAGAACAAAACTCCACAGAAAAAACTAAATAAAATAGAGACAAGAAATCCACTAAATGTAGGGTTCAAAATGCTGGTTATAAGGATGCTCAATGAACTTAGGGGAAGAGTAGATAGCCTAGTGAGAACTGCAACAAAGAATAGAAAAAATAAAGACAGAACTAGAAAACATAAAAAAGTCAGAAATGAAGAATACACAAACTGAAATGAAGAATACATTACAAGGAATCAACAGTGGAGTAGATGAAGCAGAGGATCAAATCAGAGATTTGGAAGAAAGCAAAAAACACCTAATTAGATCAGCAAAAAGAAAAAAGAATCCAAAAAAATGATAATAGTATAAGTATCCACTGGCACAACATCAAGTATACCAATATTGCATGATGGGCATGCCAAAGGGAGAAGGGAGGGAGCAAGGAATTGAAAGCCTGTATAAAAAAATTATGGAAAACTTCTCTAACCTGGTAGAGAAAATAGACATAGAAGTCTGGGAAGTGCAGAGGGTCCCAAACAAGACAAACCCAAAGAGGCCCACACCAAGACACATCATAATTAAAATGCCAAAGATTAAAGACAAAGAGAAAATCTTAATAGCAGCAAGAGAAAAGCAGTTAGTTACCTACAAGGGAGCTCCCATAAGGCTGTCAGCTGATTTCTCAACAGAAACTTTGCCAGCCAGGAGGGAGTGGCAAGAAATATTCAAAGTGATGAAACGCAAGGACCTACAACTAAGATAACTCTATCCAGTAAAGTTATCATTTAAAATCAAAGAACATATAAAGAGCTTCCCAGACAAGAAGAAACTAAAGGAGTTCATCACCACCAAACCAGTATTACATGAAATGTTAAAGCACCTTGAATAAGGAGATGGAGGAGTAGAGGAGGAGGAGGAAAGGGAGGAGGAGGAGGAGGAGAAGTAGTAGTAGTAGTAGTAGAAGAAGA
>PVKM010027325.1:0-18838 GCA_004027735.1 Carollia perspicillata | reverse complement strand
TTTTCAATAAAAGTAATTCATGAAGTAAAAACAATCAAATTCATAAAATCAATAAATCGAATGCTAACATTAATTTACTGTGATAGGTGATATAGTTTTGCTGAAACAACATGGGACAGTGCAATTTTTTAAGAAGTGTAATTCTGTTTTTAATGCTGTTAGCATGAAACATTAATCACAATTATCTTGTTTGGTTTTTATATTTTTTAATTAAACTTATTGTGGTAACATTGGTGACCACATAACATAAGTTTCAGGTATTTCTTTGTACTGTGACAACTCCACTCTGCTGTGCGCTCTCCACCCGAAGTCTAGTCTCTGTCCACGTGACCAGAAGCAGACCAGAGCCAAATATCAGGGATCAGCGTGAGAGACACACACCTTCCAGCTCCTTGCATAGGGTGGCACGCTTCTCCCCCAGGAATGTATGAGCCCCAGCTTGAAGAATGCTGCTTTCATCCACACAGAACTGATTTTCTTTCCCCATTCCTGGATTCCAAGACCTGCTAGGGCAAGGAGACCATGTGAAGCCAAAATAGGTCAGATATCCTCTTGTTTTAGAAACTGTCACCAAAGGGACCTTGGGGTGACTTGTAGAAAAATATAAACACCCTTTGCCCTCCTCTCATTGGTTTCTCAGGGCCCTGGATGTTTGAGGATTATCATTAACTTGGCATCTCCAGAAACGCCTGCCTGCTCCCTTGGAACAGCAGGCTCCAGCGTGGCAGACACACGCCTTTTCCAGAATCACATGTTGGTCTTTGAATGACTGGAACGCATCTATGGAGGCTCCCAGACTTTGTAAGTAGATCCACTCGAAGGAGCAGCCAGCTCATGTATTGTGATGTAAATGGAGCTGCTCCACACCCGGCACTTTCATCCACTTTCATCTTCACTGCGTTTCACAAAGGCGGACTAATTAATGACCCCCTTTCAGTGCTTCGGGGGAGGAGTTGGGTGGCCTTCCAGATAAACACATTAATTTCTCCAAGGCTAAGGAGGAAGAAACAAAAATGTATAGAGCTGAACGCTTTCTGGGTCTGCCACTTTTACAGCCATGATGTTATATTTAAGCTTCACAACAATCTTGGCAGGAAAAGCACCATTGCATGAAGGTCTATTACTATTTTTTTTTCCTACAGAGCAGAAAGTTGCAGCTCCTAAAGATAATTTTCTGATAGTTATACAGGTACAGTAAAGGATGGAGGTGGGATTTGAACTCAGGTCTTTTAATTTCCGATGCTCACACTCTCTGCTACTCCACTGTGCATAGAATGAGAGTTTAGCATTTTCACTGTATTAGTCATCATCATCATTGTTGCTAATAATAATGTGTTATTAATATTTAATGGCTGTAATATAATACATTTGATAATATAATACACGTATGTAATCACAATCTTTGAGGCACAGAGTTCTATGCGACTCAACTCTTCTTGCTCAGAAATCGTCAATCATTGGCTTTGATATTAGAAATTCTGGTCTCATTCCTGTCTTAAAAGCAATTTTTCACAGGTTCAAACTCTTGGACTTGCGAAAATCTGGAGTTGAAAACAATGCTTACTTTGTCCTCAAAAGTCATATTCGTGACACACCAGATGTTCTGGTCTATGATAACAAAATTTTTCTTAACTTTTAAAGGAAGAAAACACAAACTGGTGATTGGACACATCCTTTTTTCTTTTTTATTGTTCCTTACAAGGAGCTGGGGCTGTGGCCTCTCCTGGGTGTGCTGGACAGCTGTTTCCCAGCCACGGGCCCCACTGTTCTCCCCTAACTTTTACCGCTGGTTCAAAGGGTATCCGTGGCCCTGTAATGTTCCCATCGCTGTTCACTCTTTCATCCCCAAATGGACTGGAGTGTGCCTTGCTCTGACTGCTTCCCTTCTTAGCACATGTCTGAAAAGCAGCAGGACCGTTGGAGAGGACGCTGTGCACTGACCACAAGGCAGGTCCCCGTGCTATAGTTCTACTCTTTCAAAGATGATGAGCCAGGGAATTCTTAGTCTCAGTGCTTATTTTATTCTTCTTCCAGCCAGTGGGAGAGCCGGGAGGCAAACCCGAGTCTGTGGGACACGAAAGCCCACTCTGGGGCTGTTACTGCAGTTGAATTTCCTGGGCCTCTGTCACGTATAAGTGCTGGACATACTCATTCAGTTGTTGGTTTTGTATTGAGTGCTTTCGCTGTACCTAGCACTATTCTAGGTGCTGAAAATAGAGCAGGGAAGTAAACAGACCAAAACCAAAAATTCAATACTCACGGAGCTGACATTCTTAAAATGTCCATATGTTTTCATGTGATCATAACAGTGATATATGTATATACATAAGTATGTGTATATTACTATGTACATCCTTAATTATAGAATCTTGAATAAGTACAAAACAAGGACAACCACAACTATATATACGTATATATGTATATATGATATACATGTGTATATGTACATATACCTACATATATATGTATAGTTATACTTGTTTTGCATTTAAGAAGATTAAGACCTAATTCAGTAATTTATTAAACATTACATAACTAAGGATAATAGAACTTGAGTTGAATTCAGATATCCGAATCCTAACCATTTCCATTTTATCATACTGTTTTCTCTGGGTGTAATTATGGGAAGTAGAGTCTTACTGTTCAAAGTGAAATTGGCTTTAGGAGAATAAGCAAAAACACTGATGGTATGACAATTAATATGACATATTTCCAAGGGTGAGGCCATGAGTCCCTTTTGGGGTATTATTTATTATAACGAATTCCAGTTGGACAATCACTTTTAATAGTAGTTTTGGGAATTACCTGTACCTTAGTGTTTGTATTTGGCAGGAGCCAACGGAGAAAGTGAAGGATGTAGCCTGACCTGCTGGTCAAAGGCAGATGGGTGGTGAGTGAAGGAGTCTGTGGCACCGTGCAGCAGCACAGCAGAGAATATGAAGACATCAGATTAAAATGCTGTCATAAGATCTTTTTCATGAATTTCCATCTGGAATCACTCTGAAGAAAATAGGGAAATGAAAAAGGGAAGCATGAATTTCATCTTTGAGGAAACTAGGAAAATTGGTCACCCCAAATCACAGTTTAGGAGGAGAGGATGGCAATGGCAGAGAAAGTCAAGCAGGAATGTGTAGACCAAGAGAGGATGCTTCTGCTGCTAATATCACCCAAGCTGGTGCGATAAAATGTGGCTCTCCGAAGGGTCAAAACAAATAGTCTCTTGTTGAAACCATTGGAACGAACATACGGTGTGATTATAGACAGATCTCTGGACCCCATTTGGCATGGACATGAAACACAGTAGGCAAGACTGATGAGAGAATGACCCAAACAAGCCGTATATGTAAGAACCAGTCATTCGGCGAGAAAGAGTAGTGTGCATTGTGAGCAGGTGCACCCAGGCTGATTTAGTGTGCCCAAGAAGTCAAAGCTGAAAGACCTCTCTCTCTCTCTCTCTCTCTGTCTCTCTCTCTCTCTCTCTCGTACACACACACACATACACACATCTGAAATAAGAGCTCCTGCTAGCCTGGTACATGGCCCTAAACTTCCCCTCAAACATCTAGCTGATAGGAAAATCTCACCTCAATCAAAGACGAGTATCAAAAAGTTATAAAAATATAATTTGTATCCATGCACCATGAGGGAAAATAAAGAAAATCAAAACAAATTATAGGCAAAGAACACTAGGAAAATAAGTTTTCATGGAGTTGATGGTAATTCTGATCAAGCTCATAACAATAATATAATAAAATAATTTAATATAATAAAATAATTTCTCTATAAAACAATAACTCATAGCAGAAGTGCAATAGCTCAATGAAAATAAACAACACAATAGAAAATGATGAGGTATAACACAGCACAACTTATGAAAGTAAAAGAAAAATTAATCCAACCCTGGCAAGTGTGTCTCAGTTGGTTGGAGTGCTGTCCCATGGACCAAAAGTTGTGAGTTTGATTCTAAGTCAGGGCACATACCCTGGTTGTGGGTTCAATACCTGGTCAGGTGTGTATGAAAAGGCAACCAATTGATGTGTCTCTCTCACATTAATATTTCTCTCTCCCCCCATACTCTCTAAAAGCAGTAAAAAAATGCCCTTGAGCAGGGATAAAAATTCTAAAAGAAAAAATAAAACATATATGAAATGAAGGTCACATTAGAAAGACTATAGAGGAGGACAAGAGTGAGAAAGCAAGCATACAAGTGCACTAAGCGTCAAGAGCAGCTGGAGAAAATGTGACAGACATGAATGATGGACACCAGAGATCCAGCATAAGATTAACAGGCATCCCTAGCAAAAAGAACCTAGATGAAGAAATAGAGAATGTATTTTAATGTTGTAATTAAAGGAAAGCTCCAGAAATAAAAGAAGGCTTGAAGTTGTTCATTGAGAGGAAACACTCCATCCCAGGGAAAAAATTACAGAGAACCGTCCACGTGAAGACAAGTGTCTAGCCTTTGAATACAGAGAAAGACTCTTAAGCTGACAGAAGTATCAAGGGTGACCAATTGCCAGTTTACATCTGTTTTCCAAACAAAATTATTTATTGTACCCCTTTTATTATCAAAAGTGTGATGACTCAAACAAAAAATTACAAGAATTCCTTGTTTACATATGAGGAATGACAGAGGGGAAGGAAAGAGGCATGAATTCAGATACCACCACCACAACCTGTAGCAGTAGAAACTAGCTAAAAAACAAAACCCTAAATCTTTCCATGAAGTCCTCAAGGAAAGGAAGTGTAATTTTATACCCAGCTGAACGGCCATTCAAATAAAATAAAGCAATCTTTGTCAAGACACATGAACCAAAGAGTATAATTTTCTGAGTCTTTCTTGAATAAACTGCTGGGAACAGTCTTCAGCTAACCAAGGAAAACAGAGGAAGAAGAGTAGCATTTGTGCCTCAGTTTAAAATCATTATATCCTTCCATTTGCTGCAATATAGTCCCATCTTTGTTCCCTACTTTAAAGTTATCGCAAAATACAATTGTCCAACTAGCAAATCAGGAGTTACCTTAGTCACCTACCTCCCTCATTCCACATCTTAGCAGTCGTGAAATGGCAAAGCTTTTTCTCAAATCTCTCCTCTCCTTTTTGTCTCTATTGCCAATACTTTAAAAAGATTTTTTTAAACCTCACCCAAGGACATTTTTTCATTGCTTTATAGAGGAAGAGGAAGGGAGAGAGCAAGAGAAACATTGATGTGAGACAGATACATCAATTGGCTGCCTTCTTGTATGTGCCCCATTCAAGGATCTAATCCTCAGCCCAGGTATGTGCTCCAACCAGGAACCTAACCTGCAACATTTCGGTCGACAGGACGACACTCCAACCATTTGAGCCACACTGGCCAGAGCTCTATTGCCCATCCTTACTTATTTCAGGTACGAGTCACTCTTGTCTGGAGAATTGCAATGGTCTTCTCCTAATAGCAAGAGTAATTTTTAAATGTTTATCAACTGGCATGGCACAAGCACTGGCCAATGAGAAAGGGTCCCAGTCATAGACACAGGATACTGGTGCTTATCTTCTATCCCTTGTCTTTTATCCCTTGCCTAATTGGTCTCCTTGCCTCCAATATCCACTTGCTTCCTTCCATAAACCACACTGTAGCTACTGTGACTTTTGTACAGCATAAAGGTGATCATGTTTTTCCTTGACTTAAGTTCCTTTAGTAGTTTCCCATTACCTACAGCATAGTCCTGTAGATGAAAGCAACCCTCTGGCATGGTGGGTGAACAAGGCCCTTGAGGATTCAGTCCTCACCTAATTCTTAAAGTTCCACATCTCATCACTCTTTTGCATTCAGCACCCTACAGTCACTCTGAACTTCTTCCCCTTCGGTAAATGCACCATAAGCATTTTGAGATTGAAGTGTGTGGCCAACAAGTCAAGTGTCATCCCTGGAATAGGAATGGAATGGGCATTCCCCTAAAAGGCCCCCATTCTGGCTCTGGAATTACATCTGAGCATCATGAAAATCCACATGAGATAAATTCCAAGGCCAAGGTGCAAAGCAACCTACCTTACAGGCCACCAGCCAGAGGTCTCTTCTTCCTCACTTCCTTCCCATTTTGAGTTTTTGGTTTGTCTAACAACAAACCGTTTTACACTATAGACACACTGCAATATTTTTTCGACTAGTTGACTAACAAGGTAGTCCCTAGGGAGCAGATCCTCAAAGGGATGCCATTTCCTATCGTTTCTGACAGATCAGCTACCTCTCCATTGTGACAAGGCAGAGCTCCCCTTAGGTGTCAGAATTTAGTCAGCTCAGTCACTCATTCAACAAGTGTTTGTTGAGCACCTCAGTGCTCTACATACAGTATTGAGACTGAAAAGGTCCCTGTTCTTATGAGATGTCAGTCTAAAGGGGACAACAAAAACTACAAATTATGACAAGGACACAAAAAGAGCTTGGTTAAAGAGAATAAGTGGGAAACCTGCATGGTTGTTGGTCAGCAAAGGCCTCCCTGAGTAGATGATACTTCAGCGGAGGCCTGAAGGATATGGAGGCACCAGCCATGCAAAGACCCAGGGCAAGTGCATCTAGGTAGACAGCAGTCTTCATAGAGAGAGGCAAAGCCGCTACGGTGTTCTCACATGAGTGCCTAGGAACAGCATCTCACCACTTATGCAAGGAACACAATCTACGTGGTTTGAAGATACCTGTATCTTTGTAGGGAGAAATAAGATAATCCAATTCTAAGTACACTTGTAAACAGCTTGGTTGAAATTCATATTTAGGGTCACATTCTCCTAAATGAGCTGTGTGATTTCCCTTTGCACATCATTATTCATGACGGTCTTCCCACCTGCAGTGCACACTACCAAATTTACCGTAAAATTCCTACTATTCTTCGAGGGCCTGACCCAGCCCTGTCTTCTCCATGGAAGCTTCTCTGACCCCTCCAAACCTCTGGGATCACGGTCATCTCTGAGTTCCTACAGCCCTTCTATGTTTTGTTTTATCCTTACCCCAGGATATTTCTTTCATTGCTTTTAGAGAGGGAGAGAAAGAAACATTAGTGCGAAAGAAGAGCATCAATTGGTTGCTTCCTGTATGCACCTGGACTGGGAATTCTATGCACTCCAACCAGGGATCGAACCTGCAACCCAGGTATGTGTCCTGACTGGGAATCAAACCCTCAACCTTTCGGTTGTGGGCAATGTTCCAACCAGCTGAGCCTCACTTGCCAGAGCAGCCCTTCTACATTTTTGTGCAAGTTATTTTCTATGGACTATTTCCTTCCAGGAGCACGTGTCTTGCTCTCTTCCTATGATTTAAGAATAGGCACCAGGCTTTGTGGCCAGCTTCCAATTCTTCACCCAGTGTCGGATGGATCAGTTATAACATTTGTTCAACAAACCCTTTCAAATATAAGTAGACCACCCACCTACCTTAATAATTTCATACAACAGAAGCCCAACATAGAAAGTGGGATCATTTTAGTTTTTATACAGCAATTTGACTGATGGATATATAGATAAATACATAAGGAAAATGACCTAAAGGCCTACATATTCTCTCCTCTATGTGAGCACCTCAGAACATCTGTCATGTAAGCAACAGCTGTAGCAAGATTTTCTCAGCCAGAGCTCAGGGGCTAGCAGCTATAAGACAATCTCCAAACTTAAGAAAACTAACCCCAAAGTAACCTTTTCCCACTTAAAAAAAAAGGCAAACATCCAAACATTTTTACAGTACAAAAATTTTATTTTTTGTTAGGATAATTTAAAGTTTAAAACTGAAGTAGGCATATTCATTTTACAAACAAGATATTCTTTCATAAGTAAGACCATTAAAAACAGTAAACAAAAAAGCTGTCTTTACAAAAAGCTCTGTGCATAGCAACTTTATACTGTATATAACTGACAAAGCAAACAAGAAAAATGAAACTATACAGTTTGAAAATGAGATCTTACTGTACAAAAGGTAGAGAAGTTAATGGTTTTTAAACCATGCATATTGAAATGTGCAAAGAAAAACTGGGAAAAAATACGATGCTATATTTAAAAAATGAGATAAATAATGAAGTAAATTGTCCCTTTAAATGAAAAATCTTACACAGTTCCTCTTACAAAGATAGGATAGAATTTGAAGTTACCTTGGAAGAAATACTTGTCTTCCAGGTGGCACAAAAATAACCTGGGACCAGAATGATTCAACAGCAATGACTAAACAGGACAGAGTAGCTTTGTTTTCAATTTATTAGTACACTAAAAATAATCCTTACACACATTTGTACAATTAAATAGATCTGCTGCTGCCAAGGTTCTAGCTGAATGGTCAAGGATGTCTGGTATTTAGGTACACACATTTTTTTCGGTGTAAAGCTACCAACAAGTTCTACAATCATTTTGAAGACAGTACTGCACTCATCTTCATGCAAGAGCAAAATTCACAGAGTCTAAAAGCAATGCTACTTAAAAAAAATTTCCTTATGTTGAATTGGCTCAAATCCAGGTCTAGACATTCTTGACTTTGTTCTGCCTTCACTTTTGGATGGTAATGTGTGTGTCCACACACTCTTCCCCCTCCCATCAGATTTTTCACCAGGGAACTTTCTCTCATGTGTTTCCCTGTATTTTTGGTGCCTTAAGCCCTAACTATGAGGGACTGTCAGCGAGAGTTATATGCATGCCAGGTTTCCAATATCTTGGATTCTCCTGTGCATAGAAGTAATATTTGGGTCACATTGGGTAATTCCAGAATAGATTAAGACAAATAAGACCATTGGGGTTGGGAAGTTGTGGCCATGTATCACTGGTGCAGAATTTACAAATTCATCTAAAATCAGCTCAGATGCACTAACGGTGTTTTCCCATGAGAGCTGCATCAATTTCTAATGTTAGAACCCCAACCAAGAACCCCAAACTGGAGCCTGTGTATAGACTATATTGTGGTGCCAATGAGTCAACAAGGAAATCCCTGTCCTGGAAAAAAATGACATCCTTATTGGCAACCCAAGTAAGTCTGGATAAATCCCCAGGATCACACAGGCTTTCAAGCTCAGCCACTGTTAAGAGGCTCCTACAATGTTTCTGCCCCTCAGAGCCTCTCCCAGAACTACGGGGAGCCCGTGGCAGCCATGGGTAACTGAGCTGCTTGGAACACAGATGTGTCCAATCTGTGACCCTGCTAAGAATCTGGGTTTCCACCTCTTTGAACATCAGGAGAGGGTTTAGGGCTTTTAATAGTCCTCTTCCACACCCCGTCCCATTCTTGCCTGGAAACTATGTCAGGCTGGATACATATTTTTTTTTTTTTCAAGAGAGTTTAATGCATGAAAGGGGAAATCTACAGAGAAGAAAGGACTTGACATCCTAAGGGTCCAAGAAACAGAGTCATTCTCTTCAAACCCTGTTCCTGAAGTTCTGGAGGGCTTTCACCTCAGTGCTGAACCAGGTAACCAAAGAGAGGGTAGTGTGCGGCTCTGTCAGGAATTCCCAAGGGGCAGCTGGCTTGGGAAAGTCATGGTGACTTTGGCTCTTCTGTAAGGTGAGACTCTTCTTTCCCTGGGTTGCAAAGCCAAAAATGCACAAAAACATGGGAATTCTCTGCACAGCTCAGGGGAGAATGTTGAAAGCTAGTATAAGTTTAAAAAAAAATTCACGAAGAGTGAATACCAAAAGGGACTTGTAGACTATTTAGAAAGCAGACGGGGATGGGAATGAATTGATGGGCTTGAATATTTGTGTATTTGCAGGGACTTGAATCTTTGTCTCTGTGTTGGGTTATTCTGTAGGAATCTACATCAGGTACTTGTTCTTGTCCATGGGTCAATAAAATGATGGAAAAAGAGGGGGATGCAAGATGGGAATAAGAGTCTAGTAAGTAACTGCAGTAATAGTCACACACCTTTTAAACTTGTTACTACATGTTTGCATCAGTTTCATTTTACATTGGAAAGAGAACTTCCTCTCTCTTCCAAAAAGGTCTTAATTTCTACCTCTACTTACAATAAGTTACACGTTATTTATTTAAATAATTGTAAAACATTTTAAATTTTTCCCTTTTTCTTAAAGAGATTAAACTATAAGCAAACACACATACAACAACATTTTGTCATTCAATTCAGGTTTCGTTTTAAGAAAGTCTTCCATGCTGGTACCCTGTTTTGTTCAATTTTTTTCTGCATAAACTAAATTGGTATCTGAAAGGCTTCATAGAAAATAGAAACTTTCAACTTTTTTTTCCTACAAAGAAAAACAAATAGTATCCAAAATATTAAGCTTGAATTGTTTGCCAATTTTTTCTTAAATATTTTACAAACATAGGAAGGTGGTTCTTATAATGTTCATAACAAAGAATTGCATTTCTGCTTTTAGCACTGACTACGTCAATGACATCTTTTGTCCTTGTCCCCAAGAGGGTCAGTTTGTGTAGCCACCATCAGAGCTACACAAGAAAGGTGAGACCAGGTAAGAAACGGCTCCTCGTTGACCCAAGTCTGTCCATCATGTCCATTTGGGGGGCACAACTCTCCCCAAAGAGCAGATAGTGCTTTCTTCATCATTGGTCCATCAGAGTGAGTAGTTCTGTGCTCTGAGAAAGCAGCTCTTCCTCTTCTTTACATCGGGGGCACAACAAGTCCGGTCATGGCTGTGAGGAGAGCGTGACACACGAATGAGACTCGGAGGCTTTTTACAACAAGGCTCTACCACAGTGAGAGGGGCAGGTGATGGCACTGGAGGTCTGGTACAGTCAAGGAAGGTGGTGCCTGCAGCTGACATGGGCACCCATTTTCTCCAGGTCTGGTTTAGCAGAAAGCCTAGAGAGGTGCCAAAGCCTACCAATCACTGCAGGAGAGCCAGAGCTTGCTGAAGTTTTGCTCAGAAGGCCAACAGTTATGTTTTGTTTTGTGTTATATCAATGAGTGGTGTCCATGACATAAATGGACATGGACATGTAAACTAAATTGTACTAGGTGTGCGATATATTTTTTCATTATTAGACTAAAATAATTTCTAGATTATACAGCTCCAAATCGCTTAGTTGGAACAGGAAAGAATACTCCAGGTGCCGAGTCAAGACTGAGTTACTTACTAGGCATCATTTATAACAAACAGACTTTCTATGCATCCTAGGTTTCTACCCAGTCTAGCTAAGATTTGATCAGCTTTTTATTTTCTAACCAGCTCATCTTCCTTTGGTGCTCACTGCTGCTGTGTGATACTCAGTCACCAATAAACGCTGATCCACTGGAACGGAAGATTTAATTTAGTTCCTAATTTGGGAGTCACTCCAATCTCCTCTTTCCAGCCCCTATCCAGGTATAGTGTCCAATGTCTCATCAAGAGGATGGGGACCACGCCAATCTGGGTGGCATCAGGTTGAAGGCTTGCCCTTGATATGGGAAATAAAGCAGCATCAGCAGTATAGAAAAATCACCCAGAAAATGCACCCTCTGGTCTTGGCTTTCAGGTGAGAAACCCATACAATTTTCACATTCTTGGAAGCTGGCTGAATAGTTAGTCTTCTTGTATCAAAACTTCAAACAATATCTAGAATTGGATCCATTATTTGTACTGTCTATATTTCATCTTGGGCTTATTGATTAAAGAAGCATTTTGCTATGTGGTACTTACTAAGCTTATAAACAAACGACCAAAATTCTTCCTGCTTCACCCAACATACCTCTCTCCTCCTCCCCACTTCTCTCCTCTTCTTCCTCCCTCTTCTCCTCCCCCCACCGTCCTCCTCCTCCTCCCTCTCCTTCCGCCCTTCTTCTCATGCCAGCTAGTCTTCTTAGGCAAAACTGTCAGCCATATATTTCCCTGCCCATACAGCTTTTATTGAATGTTTGTGAGATCTGGATTAAGGTCTTACACAGCTAGCAAAGCCTTAATTATTTTTGCCTGTATTACTATATATTGAATCGATGTAGCTTTTCAATAAACGCAGTTCAATTCTGGACACTCCCTGATGATTTGGAGATGTAGCAACCCTGGTAATTATCCTGGAGTGTAGGAGGTTTTCTTACTTTATTTTATTTTATTTTTCCTGGAGGGAGCTGGAAAATGAATCAGGTGCCTAGTGAATAACATTATCTCGACACTCATACTCATCAACTGTAAATGCCTGAGAGATAAGGTGGCGAGTGGGACAATGACACTGCAAGTACAGCTCTCCGGCAGGGGGACTCTGGCTCACATTTTCAACTTGAACTTGTCTATTGCATTTCAAACTCATCAGCCCCTTCCTTTTTCAGGGTCCTCAGAGAGTTACCTACAGAGCTTATTAAAAGGGCAGAGCCACTCAAAGAACCAGATCCACTGCATGTCAGAAGAACAACACACTTTACGTGTTCTTCTTTTCCCTAGTCTCACATCGGGTGTTGGGTGGTGGGGTCCCTGCTACAAGGTGGGCCTGACTTTTTGCTGGTAGAAACCATGGCCAGCAGACAGAAAGCAAAAGTTAATTGGAGGAAAAGTAAGCATTTTTCATGGGGGGGAAGGGAAAGGCTTAACTGCACCTGGTCCATTTTGTTTTGACCTTTGCATTTCATGGCAAAGCAATAATCCCCCTTTGGTCCAGGTGGGAAGTAGATATGGGTGAAAGGTGAGAGAGGAATTGCACTATCCTTGTCCCCAGAGAGACAGCAGACTGTCACAGCATAGGCTCTGGAGTCAAAATGTCTGAGGTCAAGTCATCAGTCACTAGCTGTGAGGCCTTGGGAAAGCTGCTTAACTAAAAATGGTGGTAACAGCATGTGAATGGTGGTCACATGGGAGACTTGAACAAGGTAATTCGTGTGCAGCGCTTGGTCTGGCACCTTGCATGTGCTGCTCGGAAACAGTTAGCAAGTGTTAGAGGGTCCTCTGCAGAGGAGCACCTACAACCTTCTCAACCCACAAGTCAGAGAAGAACCTTCCCAACCAGCCGGTGATCAGCAACCTCCCCCTCCCCTTGGACCCCGTTTTCACTCTTGCACTGTCTATCTCTAAAGAGGAGGTGTGCACCCGCCATTCCAGGCTCTTTTGCTCAGGGACTGCAGGTTGTGCAGTCAAACGTCAGTGTGGGGTTTTCCCTGTCTGCAGCAAAGGACGCCTTGCAAAGCTGGGCCTTCAGTTTCTACTCACTAGGTCCAAAATGAGGAAGAGTGGGAGTCAAGGTCTCTGACAGGCGTCCTTCATCAGTCCCAGCCTCCTCTCTGCTGGTCTGCATGTAATATCCTTTACTGTTCCCGATATTCACACAGATTACTTCACAACAACCTCTGCAGGTATCTTACAGCTTTCCTACTTAACAGACCAGGAAAGTGAGGCTCTCAGAGGACAGTGACATGTGCAGGTTCACCCAGCATGGAAGGCAGACAGATGAGCTAGAACTCCAACCCACAACTCAGGAAGTCCGGTCTAGTGTTCCCTCAAGGCCTGATACCCTTCAAGGGTCTCCCCTGCATTCTCTTTTAGTTCTCCCTGTTACTTTCTATTTTCATAGTTGTTTGTTATTTTTTAGTCAATAATCCTAACTTTATTGCTTGCTTTCTCTTCCTTCTCCTCCTCCTAAGGTTCAAATCACCAGAAAAAAATTGGAGAAAATTGTAGGATCTAAAAGAGGCTCGGGACCTTGCAGTGATTCTACAGGAATGAAACAAGGGCACAGCGCCTGTGCCTACACGTAAGCAGCTAGATCATAATTCCTACAGACACAATCAAGAATGTGCAGCTTGCCCAATACAATATACAGACGCTGTATTACAAAAGGGTACACTTGAAACCCATGTACTTTATTAACCAATGCCACTCCAATAAATCAACAAAAATGTTCTTTAAAAAGAGACTGTGTAGCCTAGCCATGCTCTTAGCCTAAGCACTCTGACCTGTGGTGACCTGAAGCTCACACAAGGTCTTCTGGCTGTTTTGCTGCTGTTGTCCCAGCAGGAAAAGCTCACTGGGACCACACAGACCCTCTCAATCTCTTCTGGGCCACTCAGCCCTGACAAAGCAACAGCACAGGGGGCCTTGGGTGTGCAGCGACAGACAGGGCGGGAGTTCCAGGCTGTGGACACCAGAGAAAAACTTGTCCTGGCTCCGGTGAGGGACAAGAGTCAAGCAGGCCACCCAGGTGGGTCTCCCTGGATAGGACAGACTGGAAGGAAGAGCTGTGACAGCCAGCTCCATACCCCAGCTCCATGCTTTGTGAGAGAGGAGGGGGGTGGGGGTGGCAAGAGGAAGTCAAGTCATAATTCTTTCCTCAAAGCGAAACTGAACGTATTTGTAAGGGTGGCCTGGAAGGAGGGAAGGGCCGCGTCCTTCCATCTGCCAACACCTACAGTCCTCCTCAGCCGGTCTCAGACCTCTCGCACTGTGTTTCCCCAGTGAGGCCTGTGCGGCCCCCACCTGGCATGAGGGATATGACTAAAACCAGAGAACTAGGGAAGGAGGTGGTCATGGGAAAGGGGAAGATACAGCAAAGTTTCAGTAGTTGTTCCCGTGTCCTGGTCTGGAGATGAAGCCACCACGGACTAAGTTCTGGGCATGTCCTCTAACAATGGGATGGAAACCGCAAGTTTGAAGGGAGACAGGCAGGTGGAGACACTTAGCTGCAGACTGAGCCTGTTTCTCTATGAATTAGGCATCTGGATGAAAACCATAGAACGTATGTGTATGTATTTCATCCAAATACACAGATGTTTCCAACTACTCACATGTCAGGTGGCATGAAGACCCGAGAGCTTTGTCTACTTAGAAGAAAAGGAATTTCCAGGGACTCTTTCGAGGGCTGGGTTTTCAGTTCTCACGTGACAGTATCTCTGTAAGGTCACTTGATTTGGATGAGACACCACTGTCTCTGATGGTAGGACGGGACAGAAACTTAACGCACCTCCGAGGACTCTGCTCGAACACAACCAGCGATGAACCCTCACTGGTGTCTCCAAAGGTCCAGGAACCCGCTCACTCTCATAAAGCCACTAGGCAGATGCTGTCCTGGGCATGACACAGCACCCCCAAAGCTCTGCTGACGTCAGAGGCTTAGATCCAAGAGGGGTAACCAAACCTCTGCCTGTGACAGCTTTATCCAGCACTGCTGGTGGTGAATGTGTTCATGTCAAGTCACAAGGAACAGCCTAGAAATAATGTGGGTCGTCAGGACCCACAGCGGCCAGCAGTTTCCAATTTGCTCTTTTGCTGTCAGCTGCCTCCCATTCACACAGAGATGATTAGATTCTCATGTACTCATCACATTTGGGTTACGTCATGTCATATTATATTTTAAGACACTGCTCAAAAATGGATTTGATGGGTGATTAATTTCTGTTCTTAGACACAGTACGTCTTTTTTCCTTTCCTCTCTACCCCACCCAGATCCAGCACCTGCTATCAATTTGACTAGCACACAACCAGCATGCTCAGAACCTGCTGGTGCCCCTGCTGGAGCCTATGCGTTTGTGCCACGGGAATATGTATACACCACGTGTGGCAAGCTGGCCAGGTAGCCATCCGATGTGGTGACCAGGCACCTGCTAGGGAACAGTGGCATGACCCTGTGGAAAGCAAATTGTCTGGGGGGTCCAGCCGCCCCTGGAGGATATGCATGGCTCTGCCACAGTTAATCCTGTGACCCTGCAAAGCTATTCCATGTCTGCTTTCCCCCATCTTGCTCTGGGATGGAGCACCACCCCAGCTGCACAAGCCATTCATGTACCAGGATGGAAACACCAAATCACTTCTCTAGCAGCAAAGCGCCTGGAGCAGTAGGGTGATGCCGTGCTGTTTGCTCTTACTCTGCTGGCCCTGGAGCACACGTGTCACGCTTATGCCCACAGGAGAACCTTTGCTCACCTCTGAATCCATTTCCATTGCCACTGGAGCAGGCGGGCGAAGGGGAGCCTTGGGGCCTGATGACAGGGGCAAAGGCACTCTTCTGTTTGACAGCAGGAAACACTGAAGAGGAGAATGGGAGGATGGAAGACGAGCTGGAAGATCCAACAGTGGGACTGGAGGACATGACTGGAAAGCAAAGGCACAATCCTCTTTTAGAAAGGGACCCATCGAGAAGGGAAGTTCTTTCTTCAGGACATATAACCTGTATACAGCTACTGAGATACTACTGATTTGTTCCAGGCATTGTTCCAGAGTCCAGGGACTTAAAAATGTTGAATGGGACAATGTCCCTGCCTGTCCAGTGGGAGGCATGGACAAGGAAAACAACTGAGAGGGTCATCATTTAACTGGATGAACATATACAAGGCTAAGCAGGCACAGCGGGTAGATGCCCTCCGGCCTGGGGGAGTCGGGAAGACATCAGCAGGATCGGGTATTATGAGAGGTCTCAACTCATGGGTAAAAGCTCCTCAAGAGAAGACTAAGACCAACGTCTAAAGAATCATCTCATGTCCTTCCACCCTAAAAAGAAGTCCTGTCCAGGACTATGCACTTCCCTGGTGACTCTGAAAGCTCTGGTGTCCTGAGACAGGGTTAGCGTCTCCTCAGTGAGTGCCATCTCTACTGGCCATCTCCTCACTAAATGTGCACTTTTATTAACATTTAGGAGATGGTTTCCCCCTCCCTCTACTTTCTGAGCTGCTGGGAAATAAGGCTGCAAGCCAACCTCCTCTGATGTAACACAAAGAAAAAACACCAATGTTAATGTTAAAACTACTTAAAGGGGGCCAAAAGCTAAGTGTGGTAATTGCCAAGAAAAATAAAGGCAATTTACACAATGAAGTGCCCCACCTCTTAAAGTTGGAGATTCCAAGTTACATCACATGAGAAGATAATTTTATCTTCTGTGTTCAACTTGCTCAAGAAAGGGGTAAACCAAAGTTCATGAGGGTGAAATTGTTAGATATAGCATATTAGAGTAGAAGGTCAAGTTTCATGGGCTCATTTTAGCATCCTCTCCAGAAATCTGAACTGTCCATGTCACCTAATTTGGTAAAAGATGACCGGGATCCATTGGCAAAGCCGGGACCCACTATAAAGGCTGGCAGTGCTAACCAATGTCCACTTCGTATCTTTGGTGGCCCAGCTTCTCCACAATTAAATTTCAAAAGTGAGGACAGGAATGTGACTTATGGTTCAAAGACCAAGTCCAAGGTGAAGCAAAGGTCAAATGTTTTGATGTCCTGTGTAAGATTCCATCCCAGTTTCCCCCTCTCATTATAGAGATATGCTTCAGGCTGTGTTCACACAATTGCATAGATAACGCAATCATAAAGCATGTCTCCAATAAGATGTCTTTTACAAACACACTGCAAACCCAAGTCTTTGCTAAAAGTGCTTTATCTGAAAACTGCTTATCCTCAGGTAGTCCTGATTTAAAGAGCTATGCAGAAGGAAGCATCCAACTACACCTCTGTCTTTCCCCAAGTAATATGAATGAATCAAAAGAAAAAAACTGGAAAGGAAGGTGAAGTCCCGGAAGAATCTCACGTCATATTTGAAGATGCGAATGAAGAAGACGATGGGCTAATTCACTGGCATTACATGCTAGGACGCAGGATTCAGCCCTGGAATTGAACCTCATCTGGAGTTCCAAGCAAAACCTCCTCTCCTCACCTTGGTTTTAACAACAATAAAATGTGTGTGGGAGTAGGAAGGGAGGAGACCTCTCCTCTCTCTGTAGGGCACAGAATCAGAGGCCAGAGAAAAGCGGAGACTCAGGAGGCCTGGTGCTGACCGCAGTCTGGTCTCTGCCATGGTGTCTGACCCATCCTTGCAGGCTCCAAGCTGTGCCTCGGTTTTTGCGTGGGCAATAGCAGGCCCTCCCCTCATGCACCGCAACAGAGGAGGGCATTCACAATGTGAATTAGGAGCACACCAGTTGCCTGTCTATTCAACACAGGACTTGCTTTCACAAATATTTCTTTTCTCATAACAGAGACAACCTAAAGGGGGTTGATTAGATCAGATGTGACTGCCTCTCAGTGGAAGAGGGGTGACCTGAAGCTTTACTAAATGACATAAAAAAACTGTTGAGAGGTAAGTAAGCCCCAAGCTATAACATGTCCATTTAAAAGATTTTCTTTTTACAAAATGTTTGCCAAATGCCACATTACACCCAAATTAACTTAAAATTTAATACAACTACAGTAAAAATCTTAAAACGAATTTAAATTTCTGAACATCAACAAATATAATTTCTATCTTTATCTGTTTAAAGAAACAACAACACTAAAGGAAACAACACTTTGTTTAAAAAAGTTGAAGCAGTAAGGAGGCATTTATCTTTACATAATAAAACTTATAATAAATCTACATCAATGAAATCAGTGTTATACTAGCATAAATATAGATAGACAACTCCTTGGAGAAAATAGAGTCCAGAAACAGACCTGGGTGTATATGAGAATTAAAATTTAATAAAGGCGACATTTCCAATTAGTGGGGAAATACATGCACGGGAACAATACACTGGCCACATGGAGACTAAATTTAGAGTGCTTCCTCGTGTTAAACACCGAAGTAAATCTAAGTGGATTAAAGGGTTATTTGTAAAAACAAAATTATAAAGGTGCTAGTGGAAAAACTAGGAAAGCTATATAATTTACATAATCCTTTCAGCTCCTGAACCTAAATAGAGCCTCACGAGATAGATTTGCTAAATGACAAAAAACTTCTGTAACACACACAGAAAAGGCAAACGACAAATTATGGAAAAATATTTGTGATAATTATCAGCCCTGACTGGTGTGGATCAATCTGTTGAGTGTTTTACTGCACAACAAAATGCCCCAGGTTCCGTCTCCAGTCAGGGCACATGCCTGGGCCGCAGGTTGGGGCACATATTGTAACAGGGTGCAGCCAAGAGGGGAGCCCCAAAAAGGGATTTGGAATGGGGCCCAGAACTCAAGGTGTCCAGGAAATATTAAGATGTCC